>CAUYQV010061518.1:0-13755 GCA_963574575.1 Galagoides demidoff
CATATAGCCAATAAATGTCTGCTAAGCACCTACTAGGTGCTAAAACTCCCTAGAGAAATGGAATTCTCATCCTGGCTCTGCAGGAATTTATAGTACTTTCAGCGGAGAGAAATACAAGGATCCAAGTCATTCTAATTCAAAATTGGAAAACCTCAGGGACTCAACTATAAAGCTCGTAGAAGTGATCAAGGAGGGGAGGGGGGGAGGGGGATTGGAGGGTTCACTTCTGTGGTTCATCTTACAAGGGTACAAGTGAATATTTCTATGAGTAGAATATGAACATTTTAACACAATAACTAAGAAGGTTACATGAAGGCTATGTTAACCAGTTTGATGGAAGTGTCACGGATTGTGTGTGAAAACACCACACTGTACCCCAGAAATGCATTAATATACACAGTTACCATTCAATAAAAAAAAATAATAATAATAATCTGATCGTGACTATTCTTTGGGCTGTTTCTTCTCTACTGTTAAACATAGACTTTACATTCTGGCCACATCAAACCATTCATTCTTCCCTCAACTGCCAAAGCTTCCTATGTGTTTTCCTGCGATTCATGCTGTGCATTTTGCCTGCCACACACTAACTTCTCTCTTAGAGAAGTTCTGCTCCAGAAATTCATGGTCAGAAGATGAATGTGAATAGTGTTCATGAAGGAAGAGAGACTTAAAACAGGTGTTGAAGAAGGAGGAAACATGGGGTAAACAAGAAGGCGGGAAGAGGGCCTTCAGACAGAGTGACACTTGAACAAAGGCTGAGAAGTGGGAGGCAGCTCCTGAAGGTGCACCTTCTTGGGATTTATTGAGGTGAATTGCAGAATGCAAAATAGAGCATGTGAAAATAAAAATAGTGAAGTCCAGTTATAGAAGCCAGCCTGGTCAGGGGGCAGAGGCTGACCAGGGTTCTATAGATTTAAGTAAAAAAAGATATATAAAGTTCTTAGCACAGTGTTGAGCACATCAGGGTCCCTCAATTTTCAAGAGTTGCAGTGAGCAATAAAGATTTACTGTCAGTTTGTAATTGAGGAAGTGACCCAGTGAAAGCCAGGTTCTCCAACTTGAACAGATGGGACATGTCTGTCCCAAGGTAACCACCTCCAAACCCAAAACCAAGGCCTGTTTTTTGGACTTGATAAAATTACTTCACAAATCTACTTTTCCCAAATATATCTAGTTCTAGTTTTCATTCTATTCATATGCTTTTGGGGATAGTGTTAGGGTTTTTCTTCTTTCTCTGATAACTTGGGTTTGCAAGCGTATCATGTAAATTATTGATATGGTATCGAACATGATTTGTAATTTGCTTGAAGTTTACTCATAGCCCAATGAGTAAATTTACCTTGACCTCTACTCTTTCTCTAAACACTAAAATGGATCAATCCAACTTTATGCTTTGTGACAGAAGAGTAAAGACGTATATTTAAGTCCAATCTATTGCACTGCAAATGTCTCTAAGGTTTAAATATAAGAAGCAGAGTCATATTTCTTCATCAGTAAAATCCTAACTGTAAAGAAGTCAAGTCATGGCAAATGGCATGTTTTAATGGATTAAAGAGCATGTTCCGTGAACCGTGTACTGTGCAGGAAGTATAATACAAGTGCTGGCGATGTGTCTGGAATGTTGACATCACCTTAGGGTCCCACTACAGCCTTCAGGCTTTAGAGACTTGTAAATCTCCAGTATGTGCCTTTCATTTTTTTAAAGAAGCTGACTTTACAATTCTCTTGAGTACTATGATTTCTGCATTACAAAGAGTGACCGATCAAGTAAAACTGGGATCACTTAAGAATGTTTAGTGGAGTGGGTGAATGGTTTTTGAGAGCTGCAAAAATAAAACTTGCCCTGCTTAAGAGAGTCCTGGAACTTTGGAGTCCAACTATGATCTTGGCAGATAAAAAATTGAAGATGATAAGTGCAGAGTGATAGCTCAAGTCTGTAGATAAATGTTTATCCTTTGAGGGTAGGGGTAAAGCAATAAGACGGGGTGATATTATTTAACGCTTCCTTTGTTGAAATTTTTGAAGTATACAGGCTCTCAGTTAATTGTCTATAACCTGTCATCTATGTGCTGGACTGTTGGTCATCTACACAACATCCTTCTTTTGCTGATTCAAACATTCTAGAAACTACGCGCAGTGGGACTAGCTATGTAAGTTTCCGGGCTATTGAAATACAGTATGAAAATGCGAGATGCCTTGTTCATAACTAAGGAATTCAAAATGGTGACGTTGAGCATTGAACAAGCATAAGGTCTTTCTAAGCATGGGGCCTCAAAATTACAGTTTGCACACCCAGGAAGGTAGCCTTGATCATCAGTCAAACCGCAATAACAGGAGACCTGGAGTCACCATTTCACATACTATGTGCCAAAGCATATTCAGTAGTTTAATTAAGTTACTGTAAGGTACTATTCAACATACATCATTCCTGAATTGCTGAAACTTCATTCCAATTTCTTTTCTCTTTTTTTTTTTGGCTGGGGTTGGGTTTGAACCCGCCACCTCCAGCATATGGGGCTAGCGCCGGGTTTGAACCCGCCACCTCCGGCATATAGGGCCGGTGCCCTACCCTTTTGAGCTACAGGCACCACCCATTCATTCCAATTTCTTTAGCCAATAAACACTGAGGTTTTTTCCCCTAATTATAACGATCAATTAAATCATATTTGGGAAGAAGAATGTAATATTTTATTCTTTATTACTTTTGTGCATAAGAGAACTGCTGTAAATGTTTTGCATCAACTGAATTCTGTTCTGGATGCTGATGATATAGCAGGGAACAAAATAACGTCCTTGCTCTTATGAAGTTTATATTCTAATGGGCTGTTTTATACTTCAGCAAAGACATCCCAAGTAATTTTTTAAACTACGTAATGGAAGAACTTTTTCTTAAAATAACTGCGGTTTCAGTTTCAATGAGCTTAATTTTGGATGGCAAAAATAAAAACAATTTTTTTTGGAGACAAATGTGATGATGTAAGTCAATTTTACTTAGTAAATACTCTTTAATTAATTTATATAATTTAATGAGTTTAGTTATCAGAAAAGTAGGAAATCATTGATTAGAAAATGCATGAGGACCACGGAAATTTATTACCACTTTCACATAAACGTATCGATAATTTCCCATAGATTTCTTCTTTATGATCTATGTGCAAGTATTGAGCCAGTTTTTCAAAGTCTTTCATGATGTCCTTCTTCCTTGGTGACCACATACAAAGTAACAGGAAATAGACAACAAAGGGATAAATATATGACACTTTTTTTTTTTTTTGCAGTTTTTGGCCGGGGCTGGGTTTGAACCTGCCACCTCTGGCCTATGGGGCCAGCGCTCTACTCCTTTGAGCTACAGGCGCCGCCCATATGATACTTTTTTTAATGACAATTTCAACCTTTCCTTCTCTTTTCTCTCTCCTCTCTTCATGGTTGCTTCCTTTCCTTAGAAAGTCGCTTCAGTCTTTTGTTTGTTCATTGACTTGTCAGTATGTCCACCTGTAATTTTGTGTTTAAGATGTTCATTATGTACCTCGCACATGCTCTTGAATCCCAGCAGCTGCGTCTAAGTATCGGATTATAGAGAAAGGCTCTGTGGGTGACCGCTGGGGTTTCTTTTCCCATCATATATTCTCTGTTTCTGGCAGTCCTATTGATCTCAGCTAGCAGAAAAGTACTGAATCCGTCAGACTAGTAACTTTTTAATTCAAATATTCATTCTACATTTGAATTTTACTCTCTTAGACGTATTGTGTATATTTTTCTCATTATCAAACTCTATGTTCTGTGCTGCTAAAAAGAAAAATGAACATTTTACTTGAATTTTGAGAACTGACAGAAATGTTACAGTTTTATTTTAGACTCCCCAAAAGTGACTTGGATTCAAAGCATACTTATCTGGCTAGTTGTATGTTTATTTCAATAAATAATATGCTCTTATGCATTATAGCAGTTCTTACCAGGAGATATAAGAAACAAGTTCTAAAATATGCTCTTCTAAGTTGCAGTAATTTGTACCAGGAGATGTAAGATACAACTTCTATAGCATTTTACTTCAAAACGGACCTAGTGGCTCATGGCCATCGTGTTTCCTACAAGCATAGCTTGGAAATTCACTTTCAATAAAGAATCTATTTAACTTTCAGTTAAGGAACTACTAATAATCCTCCAAAAACCTGCTGACCACAGTCTGAAAATATGAAGTGTTCTTTGGAGGATTTTGGGTGTGGACTGAGAGACACATTTGTGTGATATTCAGCATGTCATCATCAAGCGATGTTTACAAACCCCAACACCCTGGGGATGTGTGCAGGCTCCAGTAAGCAGATGTTAGCAGTCAAGGAAAAAATCATGACTGCTGCCTGAAAATATTCCCTCTTGCCTGTCAGTTACATACAAGGTCGTCAAGATTGCTTCTAAACTGGTGTGGGTAATGTGCCTGGTTCACAGGGCAGTTAATCCAAAACAAATTTGAAAATCATAGAAAGAAATCTTCTACAACTGGTCATCTAAGAACCTTTCGTCCATTTTTATGAGTGAGTTGGAAAAAAAAAAAAAAGCCCTAATTGTGGGCACTCTAATAATACTATTTAAAATGATTATCTTTAACTTGGTGTCACATACCATTTTTTAAAAAGGAATCCAGACTCTTCATCCTGCCACGCCGCTTCTCTGAATATATCAGTGTTTCTCTTGAAAACACTAATTGTATCACATAGCAACTCCAAAAATATTAACTTCAAATTCTCAGAACTGACAACTACTTTTAGTGGAAAGAGATGAAATAAGTTGAATCTGTTGCCTTGATGTATTGATTTTTAGAGAGAAAATCTTCCCCCTCTAGATAAAGTGTAAGTCTTTGAGGAAAATTGAAGCAGTTTTTCCAGTGGAAGTAAGCTATTGGATTAATAGAAGTGGACGGAAAAAAATTAAAAAGTAACTTTAGTGATAGTTCCTGTGAACACTCTTAAGAGAAGGTTAGATTCAATAAAAAGAGATGGACAACCAGTAGATACTTTTACTTCTGAAAGACTAAAGAGGAATTTTGAAGGAATCTTAGTCTATTTTCTTGGGCCCTTGTTTTTGTATGAGAAAATTTCATGTGTATCATAATTTAATGATAATTCCAAGGTTTTTTTTTTTTTTTTGAGATGGAGCCTCAAGCTATCCCCCTGGGTAGAGTGCCATGGCATCACAGCTCATAGCAACCTCCAACTCCTGGGCTCAAGCCAGTCTCCTGCCTCAGCCTCCCAAGTAGCTGGGACCACAGGCACACGCCACAACGCCTGGCCATTTTTTGGTTGCAGCCATCATTGTTGTGGCGGACCCGGGCTGGGGATTCGAACCCGCCACCTTAGGTGTACGTTGCTGGCACCTTAGCCAATTGAGCCAACAGGCGCTGAGCCAGTTCCAAGCTTTACTGTATGCTGAGAAATCACCATTGCTTTTGGTAGCCAAATTGATATTGATGAAGCAATTATTATTTAACATGAGGATGGTTATGACCTCTTATTTTTTTGTTTTGTTTTTTTTCATACTTCCTACCTTTAAAATTTTTGAAATCTTTAGCCACTGTAACAGAAAAGGAAGTTTAGGAAGAAAGCAATCATATTTATAATAAGTCAGTTATGTCATTGGAACAGGACAGAAAAAATCTAGAAATATACCTGATTACATATGAAAATTTAGTATATGATAGTACTTGGCATATAAAACTAAATGCTTAAAAGAGTTCTTCATGGAATGAGAAAAGGTAAAACTTTTTTGGTGGATTGCTAGATAGCCGAAGCTAAAAGCTAGAACTGAATCTGCTCCTCACACCATACAGAAGGATAAATTACAAATAAATTAGCAATCAAAATGTAAAAAATTAAATCTTACACAACTTGGAAGAAAACTCATCTGCAACTTATATCAGAGACAAAAATGCGATACCCCTAACAGATTGAGAACTCTCAAGTTTCAACTAGGAACAAAACAACTACTTGATTAACAATGAGTAAATTACATGGGCAGACCTCACAGATAAACAACTCAAATAACCCTAAACATAAAAAGGATGCACAACCATGTTTGTGGTGAAAGAAATGCAGACTACAAATACATAGATTTACTATCTCTATCCTAACAGATTGACCAAAAAGTGCAAAGTTTGACAGAATACACTATCGATGGTCATGGGAGAGAAACACACTTTCAGACATTGCTGGGAAGAATGCAAAATGGCACAAGCCACATGGATAGAAATTTGATAATAACTAGAAAATACATTTTTAAAAATTCTTTGGTCCAACATTCTTACTTCTAGCAAACTATCTTGAAGACTCACTGGACAATTCTGTATATTGTAAGAGATTTCACATGAAGATAAGGTTGGAACAATGTAAATGTCTGTCAGGAGGGTACTGGTCGAATAAACTGGTACATTCATACAGTAGAGTTCTTTGCAGACATAAGGAGGAATGAAAATGATTCTCTTGTAGAGCCTTTGCCAGGATATTTAAGAAGGCATGATGCGGGTAAGCGTTTAGAGTTTACTACTAGTTCTAGTCCATTTGGGCTGCTCCAAAAAGAATACTGTAAATGGGGATGCTTATAAATAAATGTACAAGGGATGTACTGAAAGTATCCGGCCATCGTTAATACTGTGTTTCATACCACAGACTGGATGCTTTCCAGACAGCCCTCATATTTGTCACAGTTCTGGAGGCTTGCATCCTGCATCCAATGTCAAGGTGCTGGCAGATTTGATGTCTGGTAAGGGCCCATTTGTCATAGATGGCACTTTCTCTCTGTATCCTCACATGGTGGGAGAGGCAAATGAGCTCTCTGGGCTGTTATTTATAAGGCCACTAATCACAATCCTTAGGGTGGACTCCTCATGACCTACTCACCTTTCAACAGTGCCACCTCTTTCTTTTTTTTGGAGACAAAATCTTGTTCTGTCACCCCAGATAGAATGCAGTAGCTCACGACAACTGCAAGTTCCTGGACTGAAGTGATTCTCCTGCCTTGGTCTCCTATATACCTGAGACAACAGGCCCGTGCTGGGTAATTTTTCTATTTGTCTATTTTTAGTAGAAACAGGGTCTCATTCTTGCTCAGACTGGTCTTGAACTCCTGACCTCAATCAATACCCCACTTTGGCCCCCCAGAATACTAGGAAGACAGGCAGAAGCCAGTGTGCCCAGCCAGGCTCCACCTCTTACTTACATCATGTAGAGATTCATTTTAAGCTACATTTTTTTTTATTAAATCATAGCTGTGGACATTAATGCAATTATGGGGTGCAATGTGCTGGTTTTATACACAATTTAAAATACTTTCATTGAACTGTTAACCTATACATTTTTGAGGAACAGAAACATTCAGACCATAGCATTACTTTATTATTTTTTATTAGAAAGAAGATAGAAATATGTGTATTCTCTTATGCTTTCCAAAAGAAGCAATTTAAGAATAAGCAAAAAACTTAATGAAAATGGTTACTGATTAGGAAGACAGAAAATAGAGATCTAGATGTCTCTAGATGTATAGTCTTATAGTAAGGTGATGTATTATAATGTAATGTTATATAAATTTAAGTCTGAAATACATATATATTTTTGTGAAATTAAACAAAAAAGAAGTATTTCTATAAATAATAAAAAGAAATTGAACATCATGTCAAGTGTGTGACATAATCATACACATAAGGAATATTCAAAGTGATTTAAAATATGGTCTTAGAGTCAGCATCTGTAGCTCAGTGGATAGGGTGCTGGCCATGTGCACCAAGGCTGGCAGGTTCGTACCCAGCCTGGGCCAGCTAAAGCAACAATGATAACCACAAAAAAAAAAAAAAAAAAAATAGCCAGGCATTTTGGCAGGCGCCTATAGTACCAGCTACTTAGGAGGCTGAGGCAAGAGAATCCCTTAAGCCCAACAGTTTGAGGTTGCTGTGAGCTGTGATGCCTCGGCATTCTAAACAGGGAGACAGCTTGAGACTCTGTCTCAAAAAAAAAAAAAGAAAGAAAAAGAAAAAAGAAAGAAGGAAAATATGGTCTTAGTCCATCCTCAATGGAATGCATTTAAGGACAGAAGAAATTGGATTCAGTAGCCCTGTTAGTAATAACACTGTTATATTATCTTGAATAATAACTTTGGTACATAATAGAGTGAATAAGCAAATAAGTCAATATCATTCAACATAGGTGCAAAAAGATATGAATGGAAAGTAAACATTTTAAGTATAAACTTTGTGATGTCCAACTTGAATCTGAATTATCACTATGAACTCATGTATTTTTTTTAAAGAAAACATTTCCTTGTTCTGAATACTTAAAAATCCTAGAAAGAGTGACAATTTAGTAGGAGTGAATACCCCCGCACTTCTGTTGCACTCCCTATGTACACTTTTCCACTCAGGAAATCAGAGCTTCTTAGAGAAATGGCTAATTCTAAATCTGGGCCAGCAAATAAATTCTTAATCCTGGGTCACATGACAAAAAACAAGAAAGTGACCAAAGATTACAGGGCTATGTCAAAAGAATACAAGAAGCAATTTTTAGGATTTCCACTGGCTGAAGTTCAGACAATTTGGACCTTATAAAGGTAATGACTGAAAATGTCTGAAACACTTACATGTTTTTAAATCCCACAAGTTTTTAATGATAAAAATAAAATAAAATATTGATCATTGGAGGTTGTTACACCACCAACTCATTCTGAAAATTGGTAAATAAAAGTAATAAATATCAAGCATAGAATCTGTCTTTCCTGCACACACTGTATTTTAGAATAATTAAACAGCTGATGAGGAAAAACCTATTTAGAAGAATTTCAGCCAAAAAACACAGAAGAAATAGTAAAATTAGACTGTCATCATTTTGTAAGTCCTTAGGAAATAAGAGATTGAGGCAATGATTATTCAGTACTCTTAAAACAATTAGGTCAGTGTTTTTCAACCTTTTTTTTTTTTTTAATCTCATAGCACATTTGAACCTACAGTTAAACTTAGTGGCATGCTCAAATTATGTAGATAAAAAAAAAAAAAAGAGTGGCTCATTCCTGTAATCCTAGCACTTGGGAGGCCAAGGCAGGTAGATTGCCTGAGCTCAAGGGTTCAAAACCACCCTGACCCAGAGTGAGACCTCATCTCAAAATAGCCAGATGTTGTGGCAGGCGCCTATGGTCCCAGCTACTTGGAAGGCTGCGGCAAGAGAATTGTTTGAGCCCAAGAGTTTGAGGTTGCTGTGAGCTATGACACTGGGGCACTCTATTTAGAGCAACAAAGTGAGACTCTGACTCCAATAAAAAAGATTAAGAAAAAATCATACACCTACTGAGGTTTGAAGTTCTTTTGAAAATGACTTAATTAATGATCTTTAAACATTTCTGCGGCACACCTAAGATCCCCTCATGGCACACCAGTGTACTGCAGCCATTAGGTGAAGGGTTGATGGGAAATTTTATGAAGGCTGCATAATGCTGACACCTGAACCAATTGATCGGTCTTAACATTATTGTTTTTATTATTTATGTACTTACTGAGACAGAATCTCACTCTCTTGCACCAGGTAGTGTGCAGTGGCATCATCATATTTCACTGCAACCTCAACCTCCGGGGCTCAAGCCATCCTCGTGTCTCAGCCTCCCCAGTAGTGGGGACAACTAGCATTTGCCACAATGACCAGCTAATTTTTCTATTGTTAATAGAGATGGGGGTCTCATTTTTTGCTCAGGTAGGTCTCCAACTCCTGAATTCAAGCAATGCTCTTGCCTCAGCCTCCCAGAGTGCTAGGATTACAAGCATGAACCACCGTGCTTGGCCAGTCTTAACATTATTAAAGTGGGATGATCAGCCAGGTTGTCCCTTGTGAAGTTAAAGGAAGTGTACGATACCCCACAAAATTGAATGCTCATGTAATTAAGGCACTAGATCCAATTCCCAGTTTACAGAATACAGATGGGATTGGGGAACATATTAAATGACTCTATAATGACTGTATACCTGATAAGGACATAATCAGATAGAATCCTATAGAAGGTAGAAAAAGGACTAACAACATATCCCTCTTCTTTTAAATAAATAAATGGCATTGTTATCCTAAATAAAAATGAGACCAACCTGAAGAATCCCAAGCAGACAAAGCCAGGTAGGTTTCATATGTGACCTTAACCTTACTTGATTTGCCAACATAAGCAAGATATAACTAGAACCGTTTCTTGTAAATGCCAATATTAAAGAAAATCGTAACTTAAGGCTAACCGATCAGAAGTCACCAACGTAACTGGGGTCTTTCCAGCAGGATAGACCAAATAATACAACTGTATAACTAACCAGTCAAATAAATCTTTGCTTTAGTTCTGTGTTTACTCTATAAAAACCTTCCCTTTGCCTCCCATCATGGGAACCCCCAAACCACTTACATTTTGGAGCTGCCTAATTTATGTACTGCTCTTTGCTCAAACATACCCTTTAAAATTCTTTGTGCCTTGGTTTAACTTTTAACAACAGCATGGACAATGTAAAATAAAGAAACAGGGGAAGTATTATAGATAAGATTCTAAAAGACCTATGGGTGAAATGGAATGGGGGGTTTCTTATTTAGATTCAATGCAAATAAATCAACAAAAAAAGACATTATGGAAACCACAAAAACAAATGAACATAGGCCTAACATTAAGTGATTTTAAGGAATTCGTGTTATCTTTGTTGAGCATCGTGAGTATTATGATGTTTTGAAAAAAGAAGGTCTTACTTGTCATCGCTACGTATTCATGCACAAAATAGGATGCGGAGATTTGCTGTAAATGTCAGAGAAAAATGGAAGTGTAGGGAATAGACAGAACAAAATGGCAAAATGTTGTGACCCGTTAAAACTCGTAAATGGAGATACCTTACAGAATTTGCATTCGTTTTGATATTTGTACCAATATTTGTATAGATTCATGATCTATAGTGTTATAGATTTATTATTAGTATGTGTTTGGTTAACACACCCAAGAAGGGGAGGGCGTAAGAATGTAGTTTTATTGAAGAAAATAAACAGTTCACTGAACCAAGAAGAGCAAGTATAAGGTCTGACTTTCTTCTGAAATAAAGCTTAAATTAGTTTACCTCTGGTACAATTTCATTTAAGCCTAAAAATCTTACAAGTATAAATGTTTCTTTGATGTTATGATTCCCACTAGATTCTGCCTTGATGTGTTGAGAGCAATGAATCTAAATGAATGCAAAATAGGTAAACTGAAGTGCCCATTAGATGCACTATTTGTAAGCAAAGAATTAGTGGTTAGAAAAATGTTTTACCTTTCAGCTGCTTGGAGGGAAAAAAAAAAGTGTGACTGTAAATTATTACATTTAGGGAAGAGTTTATAGAATCCAAATCATTTTCCAGATTTATGCAGAATCCAAAGAGGTTCCTTTGGGATCCAAAATAAGTAGATTTCAAAACTGAAGTGATGTTGGTGAGCAAGGGTAAGCGGTTTGCAAGATGTGGTCATGTGACAGTTGAGACCCAAACTCTGATATCAGCTTCATCCTGACACCGAGAGAGAGAGAGAGAGAGAGAGAGAGAGAGAGAGAGAGAGAGGATGTTTCAGTAATGAGAGCACACCTACCTATGGCTCCACAAGAGGGTCTTATACTCCTGATTTGTGCGACTCCACAGTTATCCATTCCTTACCCACATTCAGCAAAGGCTGGACACTAGTGGCTGACCACTCAGAGGTCCCAGCCGCGTGGTGAATAGACAGCAGGGCTGAGATCACAACTACCTTTCAGCCAAACACCTGGAAACCAGGCCCTCCTTTGCTCTGGCTTGTGATAGGAGGCACAATTCGGGTTCTGAGAGGCCATGCAGGGCTGCTGCCTGAGCTATGGTCTCTTTCCTCGTACCCATTGGTTTATGTCCATCTGTGAACAAGTGGGATAAATAGATTGGCTTTGGCCTGGCCACCTGCTTCTTGTTTTTTTTTTTTTTTTAGAGACAGAGTCACTTTGTCGCCCTCAGTAGAGTGCTGTGCAGTCACAGCTCACAGTAACCTCCAGCTCCTGGGCTTAGGAGATTCTCTTGCTTCAGCCTCCCAAGTAGCTGAAACCACAGGCACCCACCATAATGCCCAGCTATTTTTTTGTTGCAGTTTGGCCTGGGCTGGTTTTGAACCCGCCACCCTCAATATATGGGGCCAGTGCCCTACTCACTGAGCCACAGCGCCACCCTGGCTACCTGCTTGACACTTTTAATTACCTGTATGCAAAAAGCTTTGTTTTCATTTAAAAAAAGGGCAGAGGCAGGGTTTGCTGGGTGCACAAAGGTACTCAGATTCCATACATGTGTTTGGTAGACCTGTGTGGGTTCCAGATAGCCAAGTGGAAAGACATTCAGAATTTGTTATGGTGGGCACAAAAATCTTGTCTTAATAATCTCCATTCTGCTGACTCTGGCCTTTCTTTCTACCCTTTACCATGGTTGCAAGGGCTTCACTGACTAGGTTCAACCTTACAGTTTCCTCTCCTTGGCATGCAGCTGTAAATCCAATTAATAAAAATTAATTTGATAGGAAAAATGGTTTTATGTCTGAAGTGGAAAATAAATGTAAATGTAAGGGAACAGTTTTATAGTAAAACCATTTTATTCCCACTGAAATGCACATAGGAAAATAGGATTACCAGGATTATTCCAGGAAAAAAATCCCCAAGGCAATTGATGGAGAGTGCACAGTCAAGGAAGGCATTGATTTCTGCCTAACAATTTCAGAGTCTATTCCCAAAAATTCCAGAGTAAACTAGAAATTATCTTTAAAACCAATTTAAGTACCTGATTGGCACAACAGAAATCTTGATAACTAATCTAAATTTGACTTTTCCTTGAGAGAACAGATATTATAATCATCAAGACCTTGAGGTAGGGACAGCTCCTGTGGCTCAAAGGCGTAGGGTGCTGGCCCCATATGCTGGAGGTAGGGGGTTCAAACCCAGCCCCAGCCAAAAAAAAAAAAAAAACCAACTACAAAGACCTTGAGGTAGCTGAAGAGACCTCCGGTTTCTTTAAATTTAATATGATAACCTTATTTTATTTTTGTTTTGTTTATTTTTTTTAATTTCAAATTAATATGAGGGTACAAATTTTTAGGATACATTGTTCTCATTTCCAAGGTAAAGTTCAAGTTGTAGCAGAGCCCCTCATTCAGGGGGCTCACTGAGATTCCACCAACTGCCCTCTCCCCTCCCACTGATCACCCTCCTCCCTCCCTTCTTCTTCCTCCTCCTCCCCCTTGCTAAACTATATATATATGTGTTATCATTCATATGGGTATGTAATTGTTTATATATTGGTTTCATATTAGTATTGAGTACATTGGATATTTTTTTCCCATTCTTGTGATACTTTACTAAAAAGAATGTGTTTCAACTCTATCCAGGTAATCATCAAGACACAAATGATGAAAAAGTTTACATCTTTTCTTATGGCTGAATAGTATTCCATGGTATACATATGCCACAGTTTGTTAATCCATTCATGGGTTGATGGGCATTTGGGTTGCTTCCACAACTTGTGAACAATTGTGACTTGAACTGCAATAAACATTCTGGTGCAAATGTCTTTGTGGTAATATTATTTTTGTTTTTCTGGGTACATACCTACTAATGGGATTGCAGGATCAAATGGAGGATCTACTTTTAGCTCTTTGAGAAGTCTCCATATGTTTTTCCATAAAGGTTGTAATAGTTTGCAATCCCACCAGCAGTGTAGATGTATTCCCTTCTCTCTA
>CAUYQV010061519.1:0-63846 GCA_963574575.1 Galagoides demidoff
GTTAGACTTGTGTCCTAGGATATGATCTATTTTGGAGGATGACCCATGAGCTGATGAGAAGAATGTATATTCAGTTTTATTAGGGTGAAATGTTCTGTAGAAGTCCTTAAAGTCCATTTGTTCTAGGGTCAGGTTTAAGTCTAATATTTCTCTGTTTAGTTTCTTCTTGGAGGATCGATCCAAAACTGTCAAAGGGGTGTTAAAATCTCCAACAATTACAGTGCAGGAAGATATCAAGTTGTTCATGTCCATTAGGGTCTGCTTTATGAATTAAGGAACATTCTGGTAGGGTGCATAAATGTTAATTATTGAAATCTCTTCATGTTGGGAGTTTCCCTTGACAAATATGTAGTGACCTTCCTTATCTTTATCTTTGTTGGTTTAAAGCCAATTGTATCTGCTACTAAAATTGCAACCCCTTCTTTTTTCTGGTTTCCATTTGCCTGTATTATACAACTCCATCCCTTCACCCTAAGTCTATTTTTGTCCTTTAAGGTAAGGTGAGATTCTTGTATATAGCAGATATTTAGTCTGAGTGTATATATCCAGTCAACCAGTCTGTGCCTCTTTAGAGGACAATTTAAACCATTCAATTAATTGAGAGAATTGATAAACCTGGTTGTGTTTTTGGTGTCATGGTTTTCAGATGTCCAGTGGACATTTTTAATCCTTTCACCATGTGGAAGTTGGGTTTTGTTCAAAAATTTCTGGGTGAGTTTACTTTGGAGGTAGAGCACTGCACTGGTCATTGTGGAGGATGGGTCTGAGAATATCCTGGAAAGCTGGTTTAGTTATGGAAAATTTCTTTAACATGTGTATGTCATTAAAGTATTTGATTTCTCCATCACAAATGAAACTCAGTTTAGCTGGATACAGGATCCTGTGCTGAAAGTTGTTTTGTTTTAGGAGACTTGAAGGTCGATGACCATCTTCTTCTGGCTTGATACATTTCAGCTGAGAGGTCTGCAGTCATTCTGATACTTCTCCCTTTGTAGATGATGCTTTTCTTACCTCTGGCTGCTTGCAGAATTTTCTCCTTTGTCTTAACTTTGGCAAAGTTAATCACAATGTGTCTAGGAGATGCTTTATTTGGATTGAGTCTTGCTGAGGTTCTGAAACTGTTTGCTATCTGAAGTTCTGTATCTCTTGCAATGCTTGGGAAATTCTTCTCCAAAATCTCTTGGAGTAGAGCATCTGTACTTTTAGGGCCATCCTCGTCTCCTTTGGGAATTCCTGTAAGACAAATGTTTGATCTTTTGGAGTGATTCCACAACTCTTTCAGGGGATGATAAGTTTTTGCTCTTCATTTGTCTGCCTCTTTGAGTGTTTGGGAACATTCAAAAGCTTGGTCTTTAGTTTCAGAGATCCTTTCTTCTGCCTAGTCAACTCTGTTACTGAGGGATCTACTGTATTTTGGAGTTCCTCAACAAAATTTTTCATTTCCTTGAGTTCTGCTATCTATTTTCTCATTATGTACATATCTTTGGTGACTTGGGCTTTGAATTCATTAATTTCTTGAGACAACTTCAGAACTACTCTTTGGAATTCAATTTATATCTTTTCTTCCATTCTATTTATCTTATTTGCAATCCATATTTTGACTTCACTTCAACTTCTGACATTGCTGCCATTTGTCTAGGTATGGCATCTTCAATTGTATCTCCTTTGTCACTTCTTGGGGGATTGATCTACTCTGGTTATTCATGTTGCCAGCATTCTTCTGTTGGGTTCACACCATGTTTATTTTCCGCCATTTGGTTATTAGAACTGGTAGGGTGATATTGAATTTGGGTTCCCAGGTAGGAGAGATAGACCCTTACCAAAGCGCTAGGCTTTGTAATTGTGGCTTACCTCCTACAACCTTACAAAGGCCCCTTTCAGAGTTTTGGCTGGAGACTCTGAGGACCTACTGGTGAGATAGTGCTACCTAGCTCTGTTTTGATATCAGCCTACTTCTATCCTATCCTAAGAAGCCACAGTATTAGGTGGTTTTTTTTGTTTGTTTTTGTTCTTTTTTTCCAGTTTTTGGCCAGGGCTGGGTTTGAACCCACCACCTCCAGTATATGGAGCCAGCACCCTACTCCTTTGAGCCACAGGTGCTGCCCCATAGTATTAGGTTTAAATCTTGCCTGTGATGAGATACAAACAATGGTCACTCAGCCCCCACCCTTTAGCTCTTTTATGCTACAGAACTTCAAAAGTCTTCCTCAGAATGTCCCCAAGTGGACAGCCCCAGACACAAGTTATAATTAAATTGTCTCAGGCAGTACATATACTGCTGAACAGAGAGAGATTCAATGGTCTCCAACAGCAGAAATGGAGCCAGGGATCCATGCTTCTGCCCACCAGACTCAGTCCACACTACTGTGTGCTTCTCTGCTCACAGGCCCAGCTGGAGCCAGGAGCCCTACCTCGTCTACTCATCTCAGTCCACCCCCAGCAAACCTCTCCTTGCCAGGAGTAAGGAGACCCCACCTGCCAGTCTCTGTCCACTACCTAGCAATCTTTTGTTTGCAGGGTCTGTTGGAGCCAGGGCACCACACCTCCACCTGCAGGTCTCAGTCCTCACCTGGTAAGCCTTCTGCTCACAGACCTAATGAAGACAGGGGACCACGCGCTTGCCCTCAGGTCTTAGTTCACACCCAGTAAGACCTTGCTTGAGGATTCTGTTGGAGTCAGACCCTTGCCTTTAGGTCTTAGTCTACATCTGGGTCCCAGGCCGAACAGGGGCTGGGGAACAGCCCTGCCTGCCAAACTCAGTCCACATGGGCAAACCACTCTCCCACTGTGGGTACCATCAAAGCAGGGGGTTCTGCACCCCATCCCACCAGATACAGCCAGAACCAAGGGTCAACAGTACTACTGGCTGGGCATAGTCATAATCAGGGGACTGCTACTCCTCCCATGGAGTGTCCCTTTCTTCCCACCCCCTCTTTCTTCCCCTGATGGTTGGTGGTCTACACTATGCTCAGATCTCTCAGGAAAGGACCAAACACTCTGTGCTCTGCAGGGGTCAGAACTTCAGACTGTCATGTGAGGCGGGAAGGGTGGACTGGGAGTTCGGACTTGTAGGGGAAAATATCTGTTCACTTTATGCCTGGCAGGGTGGTGTCTAGGTTCATAAGTGGGACTTCTCTGGAGAAAGAAAGCTGCTGTTTAGAGGCTCTCTCCAGGAAGGTAAAAGAAGAGGTCTTTTCTTCCCTGCTGGATAGCAGATAGCCTATGGCATGCCTCCTGCTTGGGGGAGGGGGTCTCCCATCCTCTAGTCGATAGGCTTTGTACCTGTAATTTGTTTACTTAAATGTTCTTCCTTGTAGTTATAACTTGCCAAACTTCTTTCTTGGTTCAGCTCCCCACCTTTGGCTTCATAGAGTCTGATTCCATCCAGTTTTTCTCCCTCTGGTCAGAAGCCTCTGCTGAGGGTTGCTACCAGTCCAGTTGACCATTTTCCCTGAAGGCTATTTTAATCCTTATGAAGTTTTTAAATAAGTCAAAGTGTATAGCCAATTAACAAGACTAATGTTAGCACAAATAATACACCTTAATATTAAAAATGCTACAGCAATTATTGTTTCCTTATCATAATCCTTGCCATTATCACTGTAACATCCTGTATTTGTTTTATTTTAATTTACTTTATTGATTTTTATTGTATATGCTTAAAGTGTACAACATGTTTTGATATGTAAAATGATTACTGCCATTAAGCAAATGAACATATTCATCACCTTCTACAGTTATCCTTATTTGCTTTAAGGTAATTGCACTTAAATTCTACTTTCTTTGCTAATTTTCAGTATATAGTACAATATTATTACATGTGGTCCTCATTCTGTGGATTCAATCTCTACTCACTCATCCCACATTACTGCAAATTTGTACCCTTTGACCCACATTTCACCATTTCCTCCTCTTTGCCCCTGCTAAATACCATTCTATTCTCTGTTTCTATGTATTTGACATTTTTAGATTCTACATATAAGTGAGATCATACAGCATTTTTCTTTTTGTACCTGGTTTATTTCACTTGTATAGTATCCTCCAGGTTCATCCATGTTGCTGCAAATCATAGCATTTTTAAAAAACTGAATAATATTTCATTTTTTAAATAAACCACAATTTTTAAAATCCATTTATCTGTTGATGGGCACATAAGTTGTTTACGTATCCTGGCTATTGTAAATAAAGCTGCAATGAACACAGGAGCAGTTATCTCTAAGAAGTGCTGATTTAATTTCCTTTGAGTTGGCTGGAACATATGGTAGATTTATTTTTAATTTTTTTGAGAAATCCTTATGCTGTTTTCCTAAATGATTATATTGATTTATATTCTCACTATTGGTATGAGACCTCCCTTTTCTCTACATCTCTGCCAACACTAGTTTCTTTTGTCTTTTTTATAATTTCTATCCTAATGAATGTGAAAGGATATCTCAATGTGGGTTGATTTGCTTTTCCTGATGATAAGTGATATCAATGACCAACTTTATGTCTTCTTCGGAAAAATGTCTATTCAGGTCTTATTTTTCATCCTTTCTTTGATTTTTGCTGTTTAATTGTATGAGTTTTTTTTTATATATTTGATGAGAGTATTTAAATTCTGGGAGAAAAATGTTAAATAAATATTTTCAGCCTTTAATCATAAATTAAAAATCATTCAAAAATTATGATTCTTAAGTTTTAAAATTATTTTTAGTAAATTGAGCTATTATAAACAATCTAGTGCAAATGTCCTTATGATAAAGTAATTTTTTTTTTTCTTCTGGGCAGATGTCTAATAGTGGAATTGCAGGGTCAAATGGGAGATTTAATTTGAGATATTTGAGGATTCTCCATACTTCCAAGGGGCTGTATTAGTTTGCAGTCCCATCAATAGTGTAAAAGTGTTCCTCTCTCTTTACATCCACGCCAGCTTCTGCAGCTTTGGGTAAGGAGGGAGGGGAAAAGGGTTTGGGTTGTTCTCACTGAATGAGCACAGGGTGGTGTGTTTAACACACCTTTTGTGTGGGGGACATAACCACAAGAGGGACTCAGCCTAACAAAATCATATTTTTTACCTGGTTGTTCACATCCTCACATTAACCTGAAATAAATTTTCTTTAACAAAAAAAGAATTCAAAATAGAACAGAAATGGAAAGTAGATACTATGAGCTCTCTTATCCTCACTTTTTATAGCTATAAATTGAAAACAATATTTTATATATTCTTCCAAATTTTTTACTAAATCTAAGTCATAAGATACATTTTTGTTATAACTTTATAAATATTTTTGTGTATATTTTTAAAAACTGGGATAATATATAAATACCATTCTGAAACTTGTTTTTTTATTTGCCTTTGTTTTACATAGTATGTCATTTCTAACTTCAAGTTCTAGTAGCCACATTAAAAAGTAGAAATAAAATAGATGATACTAATTAAAAAATAAATAAAATAAAGTTATTTTGGTAATAACATTAATAATGTAAGTAACTTAAGACATGCTTAAGAAGAGCTCCTTATACAACTACATCAATTGGAGTAGGGTAATAATCATGTTTCTTGTTTTCCATACTTAGATAATACTATTTTGTCATCTTTGGGGCCCTACTAGTCAGTGAGAAGCTGCCTTCCCAGGCCTAGCTAATTCCCAGAGATAGCCAACAACTTTCTCGTGAGCACGCCTTTCACATACAAAGCAGGAAATCTGTGGGGATGCCTATAGCTCAGTGGGTAGGGTGCCGGCCACATACACCAAGGCTGGAGGGTTCAAACCCAGGGCCCAGGCCTGCTAAACAATGATGACAACTACAACAACAATAAAAAAAAAAAAAAAGCAGCATTATGGCTGGCCCCTGTGGTCCCAGCTGCTTGGGAGGCTGAGGCAAGAGAACTTCTTGAGACCAGGAATTTGAGGTTGCTGTGGGCTCTGATGCTGTGGCACTCTATCCAGGACATCAGCTTGAGACTCTGTCTCTAAATAAATAAATAAACAAAGAAACAAACCAGCAAATCTAAAGTCTATATTCTAGGCACCTCTTTTATATAACTTTCTCAACCTAAGCCAATATTTTCCCTACTCTAACTCACCCCAGGGCCAGGTACTGGACAACTGTAGAGCTCTCCTATATCCCATAGTCCACTGAAATTATTCCAACTATCCATGCCATCCTAAGGTTACTCAAATTCGCCTACCCTGCCTCATTCATTTCTCCCCATGGAATGACAACAACAACAACAGCTCAGGGCCATCCTTCCCCCTCTTCCTTCTGTCTCCTTGCTCACCCTGTGCTTCCTCACTTTTTATAGCTATTGAAAAGTGCCTGGTGAGGCCTGCTCATTTCTCTGGGAAACTAAGTAACAAAATTTCTTTCAGTGCTTTGTCCCTCAGTCACCTCTGTAAAATAAATCTTAGTTACAATCAAAACAGGTAATCAATGGTAAATTATAGAAGAAACAGAATGTATTGGTTAGTTCTCTTCACTTTTAGTAATGAATATAATTCTTGTAAAGTCCTGTAATCTGTGACTGTCTATCAGGTGATTAGTCCCTGAGTCTTTCATTCTTCCTCCTCACCAAGCTGTTACTTATTTCTCTCCCACTTACTTATTAAACTACACTCATTCTTGTCATTCTTGCTGTGCATTTTTTCTCATAAATGCTTTATAATTTACTTAAATTCACATAATTATTCACCTAGTTTATGACTTCATGGGAACAAAATCAAATTAAAACTTTATTAAGCTTGTTTTCTGTCTATGAAAAATCAAAGTCTATGTGATGTATTCGTTTTCTAGTGAATTAGAAGTATGTATTACTGTATTGTAAGAACATAGCAATTTTATTCAATTGGATAGCTGTCTACATTCTTCTTATTTGAATATTTCTCTGCTAGAAAAGTCTTATAAGAATCAGAACTCTCATATTCAGTTCAACATTTTATGAATCAAAACTTTCAACTTGTAGATATTGTAAACCCAATGTTTCTTATAAGTGGTTGTACTGTTATCTCTGTGATAACTTTTTCCCATCATCTGTGTTTATTAGTGCACTAAATCTCCCTTTCCCATTACCTTGAAAGCCTTATAAGGAGGAGACTTCTGTTAAGACCCAAGTTGTGTTTACAACCCCCTTAATCTTCGTTCAAAAATGTACATAGATGCTGAAGATAATGTAGGTTAGGGATTTACTTTGAGCACATTCATCAGAAACAACAAAATACCTATTGTGAGTACTTAAATATTTTTAACACCTTATTACAACTTCTTTTCATTTTAATTTCTCAGAATCAAGTAGACTGAAATGAGAAAGTGCAATTTTGCAGAAAATGTCCGAATAACACCCTGGGAAGACGCAGGTATGCATGTAAAATAATTAAGTAAGCTCTTTGACCATTTTTACTCAGTTCATATAGATATTAACTAGAGAGATTTTTGAAGTGACTCTGGTGTATTTTAAGCTTGATTGCCCACACATCTCTAGTGAATTAAATCACATAAATTATAACTTATACCTAATTTTAAAAAAGGCTACTTTAACTGCTGATTATTTCTGAGAAACCCTTTAAGCCAATTCCTTCTTAAAATGAAAACTGAGGGAAAGGCTTTTATAAATCTCCAAAAGAATGCATTTCTGCTTTGTATAGAAGGATGATGGGGGAATGAAACTCACCTTAAGATGTATAAGTTTGTAACACGAGTATATTCCGGAAAAATGCCATCCTAGAGACCACAGAGTGGGCAGGTGGTAGGGATGGCAACCTAAGACATAAAGCAAGGCAATGTCTACCCTAAGTTAGTTTTCTGTGGGACTGAACACATCCCTGACTCTCTTCGGAAGGTTATATTGTTGGCATTCAGAGAAGAGGCCAATAGATAAATTTCTGAGGAGTAAGACAGATTTTTTTTTCTTTTAGCAAGAAAGATAATAGGTTTTTTTTTTTTTTTTTTTGAGATGGAGCCTCAAACTATCCCCCTGGGTAGGGTGCCATGGCATCACAGCTCATAGCAACCTCCAACTCCTGGGCTCAAGGGAGTCTCCTGCCTCCACCTCCCAAGTAGCTGGGACCACAGGCGCCCGCCACAACGCCCAGCCATTTTTTGGTTGCAGCCGTCATTGTTTGTTTGGCGGCCCGGGCTGGGGATTCGAACCCGCCACCTTAGGTGTACGTGGCTGGCGCCTTAGCCGATTGAGCCACAGGCGCCGAGCCAGATAATAGGTTTTATTCCTAATTATGAGAGTTCTTTGCTTATTTCTATGTATAGTGCATAAGAGAATTTAAATCTGGCTTTTATTTTGATAATATTAATAAACTTTCTACTGATAAATCTAATCCTGATTATGTCTCTTGCTTCCTTAGTTGATGACATTAGCATTAAAAAGTAAAGAATTTTCTTGTTACCAGAGAATAGATTCAGTATTTTTCCTCATTTTTAAAAATGAGGTGTTTACTACTATATTAGTAACATGTAATAAATAAAAAACATTATTGTGATGTTTTTCCTTTTTGTGCACCAAGTGTGAATTTTATACTAATGTGTATCTCAGTTCAGGCCAGATAGATATGAAGTGCTCAATTCCAATGTGCAGCTAATGGATGGCAGAGCTAGCTCTGTGGACTTATAAAAGGATATTAGAATAATTAATTCAGGGTTATATTTGGAGTTATAGTTTCTCATAGATCTTGCTTGATTCTTAAGAAGGTAAGTTTATCACTTCATCTATAAGATTTGGAGCTTTTAAAATTCTTTCCTGATTCATCATTGAGAGAGTATTTAAAACCACTTATGTTGGTTAAATCTAGGATGGATTTCATCATGTGTAGCAATCGCTGTAAGTAAATCGCTGCCTAACAAATGCTTTCCATGGTCAACCTGAATCTTGGACACAGTCTTTGTTATTTTGCACTAAGGTGCATTCTGATTAGATCAGTGTCATAAATTAAACATTCCATTCGTGATCAGCCCAAATACAGAATTTATTCTCAGTCAGCCAAAAGTTTCTTTTTCTGTGCAGTCCAGGAGGGTAACTGCCTGCCATTCTGGAGAGGGAAGTCTTCTTAGAAATGATTATTGGTTATATTGCCTCCTCAGACCCATGGCTTATTAATCCCCATCAAAACAGATGGAGGAAAGTCATTTTTACCCATCAGCAGATTCAGGTTGATCTGAAGCACAGGCTAAGCTGGCAGCTGCTCAAATGTATGATATAGAAAGATCCAAAAAGCCCTCTCTGGCTCCTAACTAGTTCTCTTGCTTTTTGCAAACAATCCCTAATATTGGAATGCTTTGGCATGTCACTCAAATCAGACTTGATTTACTTGAAGTAAATGGAAGATAACATTCAGCATAGTCCAAATACTGAGCCATGAAGAACAATTAATTTTAGACGGAGGAAGGAAATTAAAGAGAATTCATCCTGAGATGCTGCGCTTAAGGACAGTGATAGACAAGGAGACTTGGGAGACCACTGGTGACCCAGGATAGGTGTGGGCACACAAGGGAGAGAAGGAAGGAAGGAAAGAAAGAAAGAAAGAAAGAAAGAAAGAAAGAAAGAAAGAAAGAAAGAAAGAAAGAAAGAAAGAAAGAAAGAAAATTATTTCAGAATTTTGTCTCAAGCTATATTTTTCTAATTGATCTGAAGTTAGAAATGCTTTTAAAGTAGTTATTTTGTTTACTGATCTGTTCTGCCTTATAAACTGGTAAAGTGAATTCTAATATTTCCAAAAGGGACTTTGTTAAGGAATTGAATAAGGTAATCCATCTTTTATTTAACACAGGAAAAGCAAAATAATTAAGCCCTGCTAAAGCCTAGTGTTATTTTGCTAATGGAGTAGCCAAATAATTTGCCATAAAGAAAATTGAACATTTCTTTCTTCTGTGACTTTCATAGAAAATGCTCTTATGTTTTCTTGTTTTTTTTTTTTTTTCTTTTTTCAATGAGATACTGAATGCCTACTTTTGGAAAATGTTCAGAGAATCCTCTCTTAGGGTATAATTTTAATGTGTCAGAAACTATAATTTGCTCCAGAGAACTAGGCAATAGGGTCCATTGTGAGATTTTAAATACATTCTTAATGGTTTCAGAATCCTCATTTGAACTACATTAGTGTAAAATGTTATTTATTTAATCAAATAGAGCCATTACTCATAAAAGGAAATCCATAAGCCCATCTCTACAGAGAACAGGAAAAAGCTTCTAGGGTAAAGAACAGAACAGAGCTGGTATTTATAGGTGCAGATTTAAGAAAAAAAAATCGTGAATGAGTTTAACTTCCCCTTTCATGCCTGAAGTCAGAAAATCGAATCCATAGCAGAATGAGTTACCCAAATTGCTTTTCACACTGTGCCTTTCCAGTGAATTCTCCTCTTCAGATATTCTACAGCTGCTCAAGCAAGTGAATTCTTCACTGAGAGGTTTTTAAGGGAAGTGCAGACTGCATCCCAGGCTGCTGAGAACTCCTTTGTTTTTCTCTTGCACAAGGGGCATTATCCCGGAATGATGATATGTGGGCGAAAGGGGGTATGCCCAGGAGCTTTGAAATGCTGCTCAAAGCAGACAAGATTTATGAAGTAAAGGCATGGTGAGAATTAGTTTTGCTTCAAGAAGGAAGTTAGTACATATACAGAGGTGACCGAACAAAAGAAAGTAAAATTTGCACCAAAAAAAATGACACAGTCGTTAAAACAACAGGCTCTGAAATCTGATAGGCTCAAATTCCAACTTGGCCACTCACTAGCGGGGTGAGAGCAACCATTTTTGTTCCAAGCCTGTTTTTGCATTACCGTGTGTGTGCAATTGTCACATTCCTCTTGAAATAGTTATTATTTTTCTCTACTTGAATGGTACAGAAACTGAGGCCCAGAGAATGTAATGCCCTGACCGCTAGAAAAGGGTAGAGCTTGGTTTAAATGGGAGCCAGAACAGAGCCTGGTGTTCTAGCAAACATGTGGCTTAAGTAGAGGAGGTTGCTGCTGATTTTTTTTCCCCCAGTTATTTGTCATTTCTGTTTCTCATCTGTAAAATAGAAATAAATATAGGACCTACTTCATGTGGCTAAATGAGATCATAAATGTAGTAAATTGAGAAAATGCCTCACACTCCAGAAATATTTAGTAAAGACAAGTAAATACTAGATTAATTGAACATCTGCAGCTCTAAATGGTAATAAGCAAGACAGCTAAATCTGTTTATCTGCCCAGACTTTCAGCCATCGCACCTTAACACAGCTGATGAGAGTCTTTAACAAATGTCATCAGATATTGCAACTATTAACTATTCTATCATTGCATCTGTGATGTGATGTTGTTAACATGCTACATGGAACAATTAATAACAAGGCAAAAAGTAAATCCATGCTCAGAAGTGTGGACTAAAGCCCGTTAACAGATGGATTGACTGTCTAGAATTGATATTTGCTTCATCTGAATCTTACTGAAGGGTAGACATTCAAAGTAACCTATAACTTCTACTAGGTGACAATCTTAAAATATGCTAGCTTAAGTCAGCACTCTGACCACATGAATTCTAGTCTGCACAGGCAGCTATGTGTGCACCTGTTATTTTAACTTTAGCAGACAAAAGATGTGGAGTAGGGAAAAGAACTTGCCCCAGAAATGTACTATGAAAAGTCATCATCATAAATTCCAAGAAGCACTTAGAAAAACACACTGGGCTTTATCCTAGAATTTCCTATTTTAAATGATTTTGGAAAATATCATTTAAATCATATAGATAGATAGATAGAGATGTAGATATATAGATATAGATATTTATACACACATATACATTCACACATTGTATATTTTAATATATATAAGCTATATCTACTTACAGCTACCCAAAGAACATATATAGACAATGAGAAATGACAAGTTTATCAGATAACCCATTTCAAAACTTCCATCATCATAGCCCTTCATTGAATGTATAGTTTGCAAATATTTTCTCCCATTCAATAGATTGTCTTTGTGATTATTTGCTTAGCTTTCTAGAGCTTTTTAATATAATCAAGCTGCATTTATTTATTTTTGTTATTGTTATAATTGCCTTTGGGGATCTTAATCATAAATTCTTTGCCAGGCCAATATCTAGAACATCATGGAGAAAATCCTTCCCAATCATTCTATGAAGCCAGTAGCACCCTGATACCCAAGTCAAGAAAGGATACAACAAAAAATGAAAACTGTAGTTTGGTAGCCCTTATGAATATAGATAGAAAAATCCGCAATAAAATACAAGCACTGAATTCAACAGCATATATATATATATATTATATATTATATTATATATCCATAATGACCAAGGGAACTTCATACCAGGGATAAAAAGATGGTTTAACACTCATTTATTAATTTATGTGTGTAAAGGGTGACAGCATCCTCTCCATCCCCTCCATACAACATAAATAGAAGCAAAAACAAAGTCCAAATGATCATCTCAATAGATGCAGAAAAAGTATTCAACAAAATCCATCATCCTTTCATGATAAAACTCTTAAGAAACTAGGCATAGAAGACATATATCTCAAAATTGTTAAATCCGTATGTGACAAATCCATAGCCAATATCATACTGAATGGGGAAAAGTTGAACACATGCTCCCTAAGCACTGGGACAAAGACAAAGGTGCCCACTGTTACCACTTTTCTTCAACATAGTTCTGGAAGTCGCAGTCAGAGAAATCAGGTAAGAAAAAGAAATAAAGGGTTTCCAAACTAGAAAAGAAGAGGTCAAACAATTTCTTTTTGTTGATGATATGTCTTTTATCTAGATGATATGTTTATCTATCTGAAACTGATAAACTCAGCAAAGTCTCAGGTGATAAGACAATATACACAAATTGGTAGCATTTTTATACAGTCAAGCTGAAATCAAATCAAAGACTCAATACCATTCATGATAGCCACAAAGAAAATAAAATACCTACCAATATACTTTACCGAGGAGGCTAAAGATCTCTACAGAGAGAACAACAAAATACTAAAGAAAAAAATGCAGATTCCACAAACAAATGAATAGACATATCATGCTTATGGCTTGGTAGAATCCACACTGTTAAAATACACATACTGCCCAAATTGATTTACATATTCAAGGCAATCCTCATTGAAATACCAACATCATATTTCACAGATTAAAAAAAAAAAAATCCATACTTCATTTGAAACCAGAATAGAGCCCAAAAAGCCAAAGACATTGTAAGCAAAAAAAAACCTCTGGAGGTATCACATTACCAGACTTCAAAATATGCCACAAGGGCATAGTGACCAAAACAGCATGATACTGACACAAAAACAGAGATACACCCCAATGGAAGAGAACAGAGAATCCAGCTATAAAAACATCTATGTAGGCAACTACTCTTTGGAAAAGAAGACAACCCTGGAGAAAGGAGCCCTATTCAATAAAAGGCGGGTAAATTGGCCATGTGCAGAAGAACAAAACAGGATCCTTAACTCTCACCACTCAAAAAATTAATACAAGATGAATAAAAGATTTAAACAGAAAGCATGAAACCATAAAAGTTCTAGAAGAAAATGTAGGAGAAAAATTTTCATAATGTCAGTTTAAGGAAAGCAGACCCATTGTCCTGGAAGACATGTGAACAATGGTCAGTGTTTTTTGCAGGGATTTGATGAAAGTCCCACTTTCCTTGCTGTGTGAATCATGATGAATTTGATAAGAAGCCCTCAATATTCTAAAATGGCAAGAACTACTTCTTTGAGACTGGAAAGGCCCAAATGTGTTTTGTTGTTAGAAAGGGACAATCAAAGGTTTCCAACCTGTGACCCATGGGATTCATGCAGATTATTTGAGGACCGTTTTGCTTATCTAAGGTATCAGGTATTACAAAATGTATGCACAGATCTTTTTTGTTTTTAACCTCAGTGTTTGTGTACCTAATGTGTGGCCCAAGATAACTCTTCTTCTTCCAATGTGTGGCAGAAAAGAAAAAAATCGGACACCCCTGGTAGATGAAGCTAGGATGAACAGTGAAGTGGTGAGGGGAACAGGTAGGATCAGACAGTGTACCTAAATGCAGAGACAAAAACAAAAAGAAGTATTTCTTGTTCTTACTTGTGGCATACGTTTTAGATAGCTTAGATAATTTGCCATAGCCACTTTGCATCTAGAAAAGTTATTGTATGTATGCGTTGAAATATTTGCAGAAAACGCAGAAGAGTGAGGAAGTCAAAGGAACATTAACCCAAAGGCTCTACTTTGGGGCTGGATGAGAATCGTCACAGAAATAAACACTGGTCAGTTAACCCTCAGACATACCAAAGCAAGGTGTTTTCCTTGCTGTGGATCTGAGACTCACAACTTATACCCACTCTCCACTATTAAATAACACACCACCAGCCCCAGATCCCAATTTGCACCAAAACTTCATTATTTGTGGGATAACATAGAATTGAATGTGTTGTAAAATCTGTCCATTAAGGCACATTTAAGCTATCGGTCACTTGAAAGGGAGATCTTTGAAGAGAAATACGCTGAATTTTTGGACTTCCTATTCTGATCAAGCAGCATGGCCTCTAGCATTTCCCCCTGGGGGTTGAGTGAGGTAGCTTATTTTCACCCCCTTTTCACGAATGCTTTTGTCATTGAAAAGTACTATGACCCATGGTTTCAATCTCACCCATTAATGCTAACTATTCTAGTGAGCAAAGAATGGTCTTTACATTTTTAAATGGTTGCATTTTACAACATATCCTTGACATTTGTTGCTTTCCCTTAAAAGCCTAGAATATT
The DNA here is from genome assembly GCA_963574575.1 of Galagoides demidoff. Taxonomy (NCBI): domain Eukaryota; kingdom Metazoa; phylum Chordata; class Mammalia; order Primates; family Galagidae; genus Galagoides; species Galagoides demidoff. The sequence continues at coordinate 14,737 of CAUYQV010061519.1, forward strand.
TACTATTTTTCCTTTTATAGAAAAAGTTTAACAACTTTTAATTTAATCACACAAATTAAGAGCTATTATCTACTAGAACTCTTTAGTAAGTTACTTGAATTCTAAACTATTGTAGCTTTTAGTCCATTAAAATTTTTGTTGGAAATTCTATAAAAAGTATCATTATTTGGATGGCATTGGAGCATAATTCTCTTTGATTTTAAAGATAAGAAATAAGAGATACTCCATATACAATGAGTTGGATAATATTAGTCATTAATTTCATTAATGACTCTAGAGGATACCAATTTATATTTTCTGTGTAATAAAAATAAGAAACCACTGGATAAAATATCTAATATTCCAGTTCCAAAAAGGAAAGCTTATATTTTCGTTGTATTTAGCAGTCCCAAAAATTATGTACTGACCATTACAATCTCATAAATTACTAGCAAGTCAAATGGTTAATAGTTATCATATTGAGTTGTATTTGTGAAACTTAGGCTAAAAAGTAAAATAAGTTTTCCTTTCAGAATTGCTTAGAGTTTTTATGATGGAATCCTATGGTGTTTTAGCTTTCTTTTTATAACAGGGAATACTTTTTATTTAGGAACCTTGTCTACATTTTCAGTTCAGATAGGGCTCTTACCCCCTCGTCGACAGAAGTGGAGCATAGGGTTTGGGTTTTAGTTTATCAGTTGCTAACAAAATTGATTCATGCTCAAAATAAGCTAGAGTTAGAGACTTTTATTGAGTGGTTGGGAGAAGGTGATCTAATTTTAGTCTCCCTCTTTTCTTCAATCTGCCACCACTCCTATAGAGAGCTTGGCATTTATATTTTAATAAGTAAAATTATATTTCTAGTGCTTTTCCATCAAGTTTGTGTTTATGATTATTCTATTGAAGTAAAGAATCATTCTTGGGTCATATTTCATCTAGCAGCACTACAATGAATAAAAAATTATTTATGACTCTAGATTTCTCATGAAACATATCACATACTGTGTGTGACACATAAACATGGTTGATGAATTGTCAAGTAGAGAGACAAAGAAAAAATGAAAAGAATACAAATTTACATCATGTCATGAAATTCAAAAGATTTTTCCCATTATACATAAATCATAGCATGCAAAGGAATGACATTTTCTCAGACTGCTACAGTGCAGCAATTGTCAGCAGTGTCCCATTTAAGAGCCAAAAAACACAAGTAGGAGTTGGGTTGAATTCAGCATGTTTCAAAATAATAAACTATGCAGCTACTGATTTAAATATATATATATATATATATTTATTTGCAAAATTGAAATATATTCAGAAGTATTTTCTATGCAAGAAATATTAAGAATTTTGAAGGAATTTCTAGGTAATTATTATCTTAATAAGCATTGTCAATATTTAGCAAGAGGGCAATAACTTCAAGTAACTAATTCTGTCCAAAGGGATGATTTGCTTTTGCAGCTTTCCAGCAGCTGGTTTTGTTTCACTGCTATTTATCACAGTGTTTCCTCATCTAAGCGTTGGTTTAGCCCATTATTAAGTAGAATTGACCAGACTTCTGTACATAACTATTTCATTAGGTTTTTGTGAAGGTTAGATGAATTAATGAGTTTAAAGCACTTAGAAAAGAGCTGAAGATGTGGTAAATTCTCAGAATGTCAACATAACATTGTCATAATTATTTTTATCATTAAAAATAATGATAAGCAATAGCACCAGGTTCTGATGACCCTCTACTACCTGGGACATACGGTTATAGAAATTATGGCTATTACCTATCCAGTGGTACGCCGTTAAATGTTTAACCACTGGCACTTTTGGAAGGAAGAATACCAAACTTTTAGTGTTTGCTGATTTCCATGGTGCAATTTTATATTTTCAATGAAACATGGTCTAGGTGGAGTTTGGATGAAATGAGCACCATTAGCTTTCTCAAAACTGTCAGTTTCCAGCACATCATTACATATGGCCCCTTCATTTCTTTCACACAAAGATATATCCCTATCAATCGAGAGGAATATATTTGATGGCTGCAAGATTTGGTAATGGAGAGGAGAGTTACAGAAATCAGTTTACCCTAGAGTGTGTAATCAGACTCTCAGTGTAAAATTCGCCCTACAGCTAACTTTATTCATGTTAAGCACCAATAATGTAGATTCAAGAAAAGAATAGGTAAGGAAATTGATTGCAAGTGTGAATAAGTTTTAACATAAACCATCAGAATATTCAACAAGCATTTATAAAAATACAATATTTGGAAAACATTGTTCTGGGCTTTGTGTACTGATATGGAGAAGCTCCAAGATATCTTTTTTATTGAGGGGGGAGGCAGGGTGTAAAAGAACGGATATAATAGGCTATGATTTGTTTTAAAAATAGGAAAAGAAATATATATTTGTTGGTTTGAATATGTATAAAAAATAATTTCTGCAAAAATAAACTTGACTAGTAATAGTAGTTACCTGCTATGGTCAGAAATTGAAACTGGGAGAATGTGGAAGAGGGTTGAGAGAGAAACTTACACTCTCTACCCTTTTTATAATGAAGTTCACAGTTTGTGACTAAATCACCTCCCTCACATAGATTTCCCCCTCACCCCCACGAGGGCTCTGACACCCTGCCCCAGGCTGTAGCTTTCTCCCTAAAGCTCTGTACAAAATCAGTGACAGTGAAAAACACAAGTTCCTTTTTATATTTACTACACTTGATAACAGTCACCTTCTTGATTTTTCACAGACGTAACTAACTTCCAAAACCAAATAGCAAATTCTGCCCACTATCTGATGAAATGAACCTTTGCCTTCCTACCTGCCCCAGCAGATGTATGTATTTCCTTGATACCTCAAATTAAACCTGCTGCTCACTGCTGTCTTCACAGTCAGAAGTTCTTTTATTATATAATTGCATCATCATCTGGTACTAGATTCATATTATTGAAGTACAATGAAGATTATAAATCCAAGATATTTCAAAAGAGTACACAACCTACAAAATTAGGGCCAGTCCTTAAGAACAACATCCTGACCCACTTTTGTAATCACATCCAATGTGATAACACCATCAACTAACCATGTATTTCATTCCTTAGCCCTGCCTAAATATACTTTGCAAGTAGAAAACCCTGGGCGTTCTCACAGAATTGTACCTTGGCACATTTCCTTTGATTTTCCTTGAAAACCTTTCAACTTCTCTTTCTTTCAAACTCCATGCATCCTTTAATAACTAACTCAATCCCTATCTCCTTAGAAAAGCAATGGACTCCTTCCAATTCCTTACTTCAAATAAGTACATAGTACAGTCCTTATCTGTATAGTTTTGTTTGTTTAGATGTGCTTTCTGGAACTTAATCATTCTTTGTCCTGTTTATATAGAACTAATTATGTACATAAATTTCATATCTGCTTTTGAATTGTAAGTTGCTTAAAATGTCGTCTTGTTTCTAGTCTCTTGTGACACAGCTTAGTGCCTAGCACATTTTAATACAGAATATATATTTGTGGAATAAATCAAGAATAACTTTTCTCATTCTATGAATCCCACATTTTAAATGGGTCATTATTACTTTCAATGAGTGATACCTTCCTTCTAGCAATTATCAGGTATGTTTAGTTTAACATTAAACTTCAGTGCTTGCAACCTACTGCCTGGCAAATAGTAGACCCTCAGTACTTAACAACAGAGTAAATGGAATTAATATGAATATTTTAATAAATGGTAATACTGCAAATGTACTTTTGTTTGATTTGTTTAGTGGAATTTATGAAATAGAAATCTTCTAAAACAGGAAAACTTAACATTAAAATTGTTCACCAAATGTACTGTCTAGATAAATAAATAATTATAATTTATAAGATACACTATCCAAATGCAAAAAATAGAATGATATAAAATAGTATATTTCTAATAAATAATAACTTACGTTGAGATACTTATTTAAAATAACAAAATGAGCAGAGAGAATAAAATACATTAGAATAGGAAGAAGTCAAAACTCAGTCAATAAATTTAAAAATAACAGGAATCTCCAGAAGCCAATGCAAAAGATTATTCCCACTGAGACACATTCCCACTGAGAACATTCTCCTCACTCCATTGGTGGAGTGTACATCTGTGGGCAGAATAGAACACATTAAAAAGCTTTTTATGAAATGCATAAAGGTCATTAAGCTGTTGTTCTCAATTTTCTTCTAAAAGTTTTACCTATGTATTTTTCACATATAAGTCCACCTAAAATTTATCTTGATGTATAGTGTGATATGAATATCCAACTTCCTTAATTTTCCAGAGGGAATTGAAATCTCGTCTGTCCCTCATTAAAATTCACTGCTGCCTTAATACCATCATAAGGAGGAACTGATAAGATAGTCAGTGGATTCTACAAAAAAATTAAGGGCCAGTTCATTCCATTTGTTTAGAAATTGTTGGAGAGCCTAGAAAAGTAGTAAAATCTTGATATCAGAATGTTTAGTGCAAAAAAAAATGATGTGAACAAAGATCCAAAAATTCTATGAAAAAAGTTAGCAAACTAAATAGTTGTGTAAGTAGTATATTGCCAGATTGGTGTCATTAAAAATGTAATAATAGAGAAGAAAATCCCTACAATTGCTGAAAAGGATTAAATATTAGATTAAAGACTGAGTATGCCCAATAATATTAGTGGGAAAAAATTGCCCTTTTATTTACTGTAAAATATCAAAGGGATTCAAATGATTTTTGCTATACATGTGTATGAATCAATTTTATTGTTCTTGAGTTATGGTTGTAAATGTGCCCATCACAGAGATAGTGTTTCACTGTGCCCGTTAGGTAGGTCTTCACCTTCCTCTCACTTTCCCCTGGCTTAGTTTCCACTGAATTTTACTTCTCTCTATGCACATGTGTATTCATTGGTTAGTTCCAGTTTAGCAGTGAGTACATGTGGTGCTTGTTTTTTTTCATTCTTGAGATATTTCACATAGGATAATGCTCTTCAGTTCCATCCAAATTATCGCCAAAGGCCTAATTCAACATTCTTTATGGCTGAGTAGTTTCTATAGTATACACATACTACATTTTGTTAATCCACTCATGAATTGATGGGCACTTCAGTTGATTCCTCATCTTTCCAACTGTGAATTATGCTGCAGTAAACATTCATGTACAGGCTCTTTTAGATAAAATTACTTTTTTCCCATTGCATTAATACCGAGTAGTGGTATTGCAAGATCAAATGTTAGCTCTACTTTTAGTTCTTTGAGGACTCTGCGTAATGTTTCCCATAGACACTGTACTAAATTGTAGTCCTACCAATAATGTAGAAGAATACCTTTCTCTCTGTATCCATGCCAGCATCTATTGTTTTATGACTTTTTAATAAAAGCCATTCTAACTGAGGTAAATTGATATTTCATTGCAGCTTTAATTTGAATTTTCATGATGATTAGTTACATTGAGCATTTTTTCATATGTTTATTAACCATTCATTTATCTTCTTTTGAAAAGCTTCTTCGTATTTCTTTTGAGCACTTTTTAATGGGGTTGTTTGATTTTTCCTTCCTGATTAGCTTAAGCTCATTGTAGATTCCAGTAGCAAATATTTTCTTCCATTCTATAGGTTATCTATTTGGTCTGTTGATTATTTTGTTAGCTGTGCACAGCAACAATAAGAAGAAATAAATGGGACTTGTTTAAATTTTTGATTTTAAATTTGCCAGGGGTTAGGAAATGAGAAGAGATAAATAGGCAAAACAAAGAAAACTTTTAGACATTGAAACAACTCTGTGTGATATTATAATGGTGGATGCATGCCAATATATTTGTGTCCAAACCCATAGAATGTATAACACCAATAACGAACACTAATGCAAATTACGGACTCTGGATGACAATGAGTATCAATGTTGTAACTAACATCCCCCTCTGGTGGGGAATGTTGATAGAGGAGGAGACAATTCATGTGTCAGGGCCAGAGTCACATGAAATATCTCTGAACTTCCCTATAAATTTTGCTATCGAAAATAAAAATCAAAAAGAAAAACAGAATAGCTTGACATTTTTAGCTGAAAAACTACAATAATTAAAGAAAATTAAGCAATTAAAGAAAATAGCTATGATTATCTCAGTAACTATAGGGGAAATCCTGACAAGAAGAAACTTAATATGCCTGATATTTTTAGTACAAAAATTTAACTGGTTAAATTAATAATTAAATGGTTATGAGGCTCTTCATATTTGCTTTTCTTATTTAGAAGGTTATGTTTTAAGTATTAAGACTTTGCCTATTTCCTCTAATTTCTTTACTTTTAGCATATATTAATCTATAATATACTTTATCTTTTACCCTTTGATACAGCTGCAATTATGTCTAGATTTTTTCTAATTTCTGCACATTTTCTTTTTTTCCTCCTGAACTTATTAATGGTTTGGCAACTTTTTTTTTATCTCTATACAAAAACTTGCGTTGAATTTTAATATGCCTATTGTATCTTTATAATTTTTGTTAGTTTTTGCTCCTAATTTTTCATTCTTTTACTTTATCTGGATTTATATCTTTGGTTTTTCTTCTATGACTAACTCATTATCAGCCCTTTTTACATATTCAAGGTTAAAATGTCTGAGAAATACTTCAAGTCTATTCTTCAATTTTTAATATGAGATCATTTTGTTATCATCTAGTTCTAAACATTTTCAAATTGTCATTGTGATTTTATCTTTGATTCATGAGGCTTGGGTTTTTACAATAATTTTTTTGTTTTAATTTCTGTAAGTTCTGTGTCATACTCCTCTTAGCCTCATTTCACCTTCTCTGGGCTTTACCTCTTTACAGCCATAGATGATGCAAATAGTTCAGGGGAGGTTTTGTCATGTTTTACTCAAATGTCACTTGAAAACATCAGCTGAAATTTGGGAGGTAACTGACATTGCCACCGACAAGTGCAAGGGTGTCAATGCCTGCAGGGTGGACAGTTTCAAAATATATTTTATAAGACTTATCACGAGGTTCCATGGGAGGAAGAACAAGTAATGTATAAAAATGATCATTTCCTGGTGTTTCAATCACACCCAGATAAACTATAGGCAGTCAGATCTTTGTCTCAGCTTTCATATTCAGGAAAAATTCAGACAAGTTCTCATATACAGAAAATCCTAAATACTTTACTAAGAAATTGTTAAAACTGAGAAGCAAATTTAGTAGGGGTATAGTATACAAAATTAACATACAAAAATCAGTAGTGTTTTATTACACTAAGGACAAACTATCTGAAAAAGAAATTAAGAACATAATCTTACTTATAATAGCATTTAGGAAAAATGTCAGTAAATTAAGTCAAGGAGTTGAACTATCTGTATACTGAAAGCTATAAAACATTGATAAAAAAATTATAGACAACACAAAAAAATGGAAAGAAATCTGAAGTTCATGGGTTTTAATAACTAATAATGCTAAAATGTCCAAAGAGATCTACAGAGTCAATGATATGACAATCAAAATTCCAATGGTATTTTTCAGAGAAATAAAGAGCTAAAATTTATATGGAATTATATTAGACTGTGAATAGTCAAAACAATCTTGAGCAAAAAGAAAAAAGCTAGAGGCATCACACTACCTGTTTTCAAAATATATTACAAAAGTATAGTCATCAGAACAGTGTGGTATTGGCATAAAAACAGACACTAATAGAATAAAATAGATAGTTCAAAAGAAAACTCAAATGTGTATGGCAATTGCTTTTAGAAAAGGCTATTATGCACACAAAATTACAAAATGACTATCCCTTCAATGAATAGTGTTGGGAAAACTGGCTATCAACATGCACAAAAATGAAATTAAACCTTAATGCATAATTCAACTTAAAATGGTTTAAACACTTAAATGTAGAACTTGAATCTGTAAAATTACTAAAAGAAACTCTATGGGAAGGGCTCCTAACATTATGCTTATTGAAATAAACCAATCACAGAAATACAAATACTGCAAGATCTCACTTACATGTGGAATCCAAAAAATTTGAACTTACAGAAGTAGAGAGTAGAAGAGGTGGTTACCAAACGCTGGGGTGTGGGGTTGGGGAAAGGAGAGTTGTTAGTCAAAAAGCACAAAGTCTCAGTTATAAAGAATAAGTTCTGGTTATCTATTATACATCTTGGTCCTATAGTTAACAATAACATTACACAGGTTGGACATAATTGCACATAAACTTTATGTCCACCCTGTATTAATATATTTGGAAATTTTTAAAGAATGGATTTTAAGTTCTCATCACTAAGAAATCATAAATATGCAAAGTGACAGATATGTCAATTAGCTTGATCTGATCGTCCCACAATGTATACATACACCAAAAGATTGTATTGTACCCCATAAATGTAAACAATTATTATTTGCCTAATGTAAATAAAATTTCAAAAAAATATTTTATTTAGTTATATTTTGTTTTCTTCCATCATTGTCTAAATCATATGAAATCTTTGATAGTTGGGAATTTAATTCACTTCATCATACAAGTTTAAGTTTTTATAAATGTATCCTTCAAAATAACAAATATTCTTCACTTTTTCTACATATGGTTCTACATTTGGCTTTTAAAGTGCTTTTAATACTTCCCTAATTCATTCTTCTGTTTTTTCTGTTTTTGATTTTGGCCTCTGGTAATTTCAATTCTTTTTTTTTTTTTTTTTGCCAGTCATTTTTTTTTACTTTAAAATAAAAATAAATATATGCGCCCTCCAGCTGTTTTAAGAATTATATGCTAAAGTTGAAGCACCTTTTTCCTCTCATTTCCCTCAAAGGAAAAAGTGGAATAAGAGATATAAGTTATACATTTTTAAAAATCTATTCTAATTACAAACTATGTGTATCTTATTGTCAATGAAAAAGAAAATCATGAATAAGTATGGGAAATAATAGGTAAAATGCTTATATTTCATTGTAGTCACTCTCTCTTTCCAATACATAAATATTTACACTTTCCAGAGAAATATATTCATTAATGATAAACTTGACATGTCAATAGTCTATGAATAAAAATGTTAAGTTAATCTTAAAATGAGATAGTATACTTAAGAAGAGGATGATTGCTGGAAAAAGATACTTCTGAAATACTAACTAATACAGTGACCCAAATTACCAAAGTTAAAATCAATTTTTGAATTGGGATCATTTCTAAAATGCCCAATGGTAGCCTCCACCTACAAGAATGATACAATAAATTTTTTTGTTCTTTATTAAAGCATAACTGTGTGCATTAAGGCATTTATATGTATTGATTTGATATACAATGTGGAATGCTTACATCCAACTGATTAACATAACCATTACCTCGCTCACTTATTTATTATGGTAAGACATTTATACTTTATTTTTAATAGTTTTGAAATGTACCATTGCATTATGCATATTAAGTGAGGTCCCATCAAATACCCTACCTCCTCCCAATGTTCCCCCTCTCTTCCCCCGTGTCTCTTCCTTCCTTCTTTCTGGACTATAGTTATGTTTTACCACTTGTATGAATGTGTCGGTGATTATCTATTGGTTTCATAGTAGTATTGAGTACATTGGATACTTTTTCTTCCATTCTTGAGGTACTTTACTAAGAAGAATATGTTCTCACCACTTGTTGGGAATCATAATTCAGAGAGTTAAAATACAGTTCTCAGGGATTGCAATGAAAGGATAGTAGCAGAGAAAAGAGAGAGCTGTGTTTCCAGGTCATTAGCCTACACTAGACTCACCTGGAAGCTTTGTGGAAAAGGCAACTGGGATGGGGACCAGGCCCAGAGTCTCTAACTCAATAGATATGGGACAGGGCCCAATAATTTGCATTTTCAGCAGGTTCCCATGAGATGCTTTTACTGCTGGTTTAGGGATAAGAAAAGAAAATAATAACTAATTCTCACATAAATTGGATTTGATTTTGACCAAAATACATGACTTAAACCTTAAGTTTTAATTCAGCCTGGTAATATGTTGTTCAAGATATTGTATTCTCATTTATAAGTGAAATATATTTGTAATTTCCCCTTTATAATAATATATTTTCTCCAGTTTTAATATTAGGTGTATTCAGATTAAGTAGAATGATTTTGAAGTATTTCTTCTTTTTCTATTGTTTATAAGATTTGGCATGATCTGTTTTTTTGAAATTATCTTTTAATTTTATTCATAAATATTAGTTGTTTATTTTTAGAGACTTTGGAAAAAAATAAGAAGAAGTTAACTGATGACTCCATACTGAACCTCAGAGCCAAAGCATTCTATAATAGACATACTCTTATTTGACAATGTGAATGCTACTTTCTTTGCATTATTATTATTATTGATTAATATTTTGATGCAGCAATAATAATCTGATTTCTTTTCTGAATGTATTTATCTTTGTTTGTTCTTTATGAGGTTTTTGATTCTAGTCCTTATCTTAAACATTGTTACTGTTATTAAATTTTAAGCCTTTTTAATTTTGTGAAGGCAAAAAGTGGAAACCTAATAAACACCTGTATATGTAAAAAGAAAAAAAAAAAAGAATTTTGGAACTGCTAGTCTAGACTCTAAAGCAGGACTATTTAAATTGTGGTCCGCAGACTGGGGCCAGTTTGTGAATTAGTATTACTCATCGGGGATGAAATAATTACAGAAATTTAGAAAAACATTTTAAAAATGTATAATGATTTGATAAAGTAATTTCATATCATTATGTCTAACAACACAAAATTTAAAGACATATTTTAATGTCTTCTTATTTTAATAATTTTTCTTACCTAGAAATTAAATTTTCTTTTATCTCATACACTCATTGGTCTTTGCTCTATTCAAGACAAAGCGACAGGTTCTTCTCCATAGATAATCTGAGGTGCACTGGTCTTCAATACAGGGATTTTTGAAAAAAGATAAAATACCTGTTCAGTATCCACAGTAGTATTTGAGCAGCCATTGAAGTGATATAATCAGCATGTGTTTGGGTGAGACTTCGGTCTCAGTGTCAGAGGATGGATTCCCATCAGAGAAATGAAGGACAGAGAAGCAGAATTAGAAGAAATCTTAAAGATCAATTAAAACAACTTGCACATTTTCCAGAAAGAATTTTGATTTCACTTGTCAAGCTCAGTTAGATAAACATAGTTAATATACCTAATTTAAAACTGGTAGATAATACATTATAGTCTCAAACCCTACAAGATAAATGCATTGATCCTGACTTTGAAGATTGGGAAATTAAGCTACAGGTCATCTAAAGAATTTAAAATGACCTCAGAGCTAAGAAGGAATAGGACCAACTTTCATTCTACATCTCTTTTTACCAGACATGATAAATTGAAAGTTTACAAGGAAATGAAGAAATAATGGTAGGCTGCTTTAGTTTGCTCTCCCCAAAATGCTCTGTAGTATTATTCTGTGAGTTTCATTACTTCTCAGTTATTTTTGCCAGTAGCAAATACTAGTTTTCATAAATGAGCTACAATATTCTCCTACAACAATTAATTCCTATAGTAAGCTTAGGAAATAACCAACTGCTTATGCAGTTTAATGCATCTTCCAAGGATAATCAGCAAACGGCAAGTCTGCTATCACTTCCAAATAAACTGTAGCATGGTCTTAAACAAGTTTGCATCTTTTACTATCTGGACTTTTAAAAATCTCATTATTTATCTTCTCTAGATGCCCTACCTCTCTAAAAAGATTTTTTATTACTTTTAAAAATTCACCATGAACAAGAATAAATGACTTAGAATACATTACCAGCTAATGCATGTCATTCATACATATATTTAGAATCTTTTTTCCCCTAGAATCATCCAGACACCAATCTGTCATGCAACAATCCATGTGATATTTCACTCTAATGTAGGTAATGAAAATATAAAATTCATCACAATTCTGATATTTCAGATGTTTTGTGTAATGATTTTCTATAATGGTGATGAAGATTGAAGAGAAATACTAATAAGCATTACATACTTAAAATGAACACTACAATTGTTAGGAGTAGGGTCTTTACTGATCTTCATTATCCTCTTAGCAACCTAGAATTCGATGTGTCCTGTCATCCTTGCCTAGTCCAAAAAACTCCCTCAGCACCAAAGTACACCAAGAAGTCACACTATCCCTCTTGGCTTCTTGGTGTATTAGTAGATAAGTTGGGAATGGAGAACATGGAAAAGAAGTGACAAAAGGGTAAATAAAGAAAATAAGATACTTTGAGATTTATTTTGTATTTTCTGAGCTTTGTAATTAAAGTATTTTAAAGAGTCACTGTCTTTTTCTCCTTAAAATTTTATTAGCATAAAATTTTTTTTCATGGAAAAAGAAAGCAAGTGATACATACAAAGTAGCATTTAACATCATCAGAAACCAAAAACATTACATTGAAGTGTATTTCTGAGACATGTAAATGGAAGGATAGAGACAGGAAAGCTATACATTCATATCACCGCTGGCTGGACAATGCTTGTTCTCATGGTCCGGTGCCCATATCACCTCAGTTGGTCATTATTTCAAATATCTGTGCATCTTGACAATGTTAAAGGTGCAGTTAAACAGGAACTTATAAGTTCATTCAGCTGGATAATTTGGTAATATCTATGAGAATCTTTCAAAATATATTATCCTTTAACCAAATACAGAGCCCCCATAGTTGACCACCTCCCTACACTGACCACCTCCTAAGTTGACCTGATTTTCACAAACTGAGCAGTCACCAGTTAAAACATTAACTATTTTATGTATGTATCAGTGTAATAGGCCTAGTTCCTAATGCTGACCACCTCTGTATTTTGACCAATGTGTTCCAGCCCCTTGGGTGGTCACTTTCCAAAGATTCTACTGTAATTTCACACAAACACCACTATCATAAGGAAATGGCCACTCCAGAGATTTATTTCAAAAAATTGTACCTTAATATTTTAAAGTAATGGCTTCAAATACACAATTATTTAAGTTGTAATTTATCACCATAATACTTAAAACCCATTAAAGAGATTTTTAAAACATAATGACAAGAGATTGTTCTTACAAATGAGATTCGAATAAGCGAGGGGTACACATAGACACATATGACGTGAAGTGAAGGGGGGACCACACAGCCCACTGCAGCTTTCCCTTATTTTCACCTTAACATTTCTGGGTACTTTTTAGTATAGCTATTTCAATAAATGTAAATTTTTAGGATTCAAATAGATTTAATGTAAATATTCTGCATTAAATTTATTCTGTGTTGAAAAATATTAACTTTACACTCATAAAAACAGAGTGATAATGAAATGTAGCCAGAGTTACAACAGATTCTGCCCACTAAACATCTGACAAATTGCTTAATTAGAATCAGAGATTCCTGTCACTATCTTCAGGTACTGTTTCTGAATTGAATTTCCTATGCTTAAGCAGATCTTCTATAAAATCCCAGTCAGCTCACACACCTATGTGTGTATCTCCCTCTCACTCTGCCCCCATGTGCTCCAGCTCCAACAAGATGAATGCTTCCAGGTATTGTTTCACTCTGTGGGAGAGATGCGTGGGGGAGGGGAGCAGGCACATACATTAGAGAAGATGCTATAAAGCAGTGGGTTAATAATGCCACGACCCTTTCCTCACAACAGTTCCTCATGTTGTGGTAACCACCAACCATAAAATTATTTTCATTGCTACTTCATAACTGCAATTTTGCTACTGTTATGAATCGTAATGTAAATCATAATGTAAATAACTGATATGCAGGATGGTCTTAGGCGACCCCTGTGAAAGGGTCATTCCACCCCCAAAGGGATTGTGACCCACAGGTTGAGAACTGCTGCATGAAGAAGAGGTAGAAGAGGTGGGAGAAATATTTCAATTCATGAAAATTTCATAGACTGAAAAAATTAAATCAACCTTGAATTTGCATCTATGAAACTCTAAGTAAAACTGTAACTCCAAGTGTTTTTACTTTAGTTATATGACAGATGTACAGCTTGTGTGATACACAGTCTTAGAAAATGCTAAACTGTTAATTTCAATGTTTTCTGGTATTTTAGATGGTGTCGATTGGTCATTTGGGGACAGGTTATTATTAAAAAGCAGGCACTCACTTGGTATTGCATGACCAAAAAGTTCTAAGCATTATACACAGAAAATAAGAGCAAACTATCCAAGCATTTTCTTAGTGGGATATGCCTGAGGATCTGTTGATTTCTTAATAGAAGGTAAACTTTGAAAGTTTTTTTTGAGGGTCAATAATAGAATGTAGGCTTTGAAAGACTTTCAAAATGATTTGAGTCATTATTTTGAACAATAATTATAGTACCAGAGAAGACAGATCAGAAATAAGTTCTTAGTGAAATATAGATAAAGAATACCAGGGGCAGTCCCGATGGCTCAAAAGAGTAGGGCACTGGCCCCATATGCCGGAGGTGGCAGGTTCAAACCCAGCCCAAGCCAAAAACTGCAAAAAAAAAAAAAAAGAATATTGGCAATAGGTATTCTATTTTTCACCCACTTTTGGGCAGCAATTCTTCTACAAACACCTTTTTTCATGTGTTTGTTTTATTCTCCTCCCAAAAATGTAATAGGAAGAATGAGGGCCTTTTTTACCGTCAACCTAGGCTAACAAAATAGGAAATAGTTATCTCTGCTTTACTGAGGCTTGATAGAAAAATTGTGGTGAAATAGTTTTAGCTGCTAGAGGCAGGGACTACTAAGGATTTCTCCTCTTTTTTATTCATGACAGCCTTGGAGCTGAGGAGGGCCTGCCATTCTCCAGGAGGAAAGAATGGTGGAAATGATGAATGAAAATCTAGAAATAGAGATGATGGAGAGGAAAAATGATGGATGCATTTGAGGCTTTTATCACTCCATCACTTACATGAAAAGTAAAGATTATAATAGTGTCAGAACTATACTTCTCCATATTCTCAAATCCCAGCAGTCTAGTAGTTTGGTAAGTCACATCTTGGTGGCTTCCACCAAAAAGTACTACAAGAGAGCCAGGCACAGTGGCTCACACCTGTAATTCTAGCATTTTGAGAGACCAAGGTGGGTAGATTGCTTGAGCTCTGGAGTTTAAGACCAGCTTGAGCAAAAATGAGACCCCCATCTCAAAAAATAGACAGGCACTGAGGCAGGCAACTATAGTTCCTGCTACTCCAGAGGCTGAAACAAGAGAATCACTTGAACTGAACATTTAAGATTGCTGTGAGTTATGACGCCACAGCACTCTACCAAGGGCAACAAAGAGACACTGTTTAAATAAATAAATACAAGAATGTTGACTTGTATGATAGTATCTCAAAATATTTACCTTTATCAAATAAGGTCCTTCTTTAGAATGTATTTTATCAAGGTATGTAGGTAGGTTGCACAGTATAAATTACTTTTTAAAATTCCATTATTTATTTAACACACTATAATAAATGTCACTATGTCTAGAAAGATTTAGCACAAAGCCCTGTGCATGGCACAATTGATACCCCATAAATGTCTGAATGCTAACTTCTATTTTTCAGTAAATCTTCTCTGGCATAAATATTATACTGAAATATGACTTTTTAATATTTTACATTAATAATATCAATCAGTTCCCCATAATTACCACATCTTCTAAATTTTAAAATTATTTTTACTTTCCACTTTTGTCACCTCATTTTCTTCTAAAGGGAAGGATTGTTTTGTTTCTTTATGCCTACACATTGCTCTTAACATTGAACGTACATAAAAGTATTCCCCTATTTTCCTATTTATTTCAGGTTAATGTCAGGGTACAAACAAATAGTTTACAGTATTTGGTTTGTTATGCAGAGTCCCTCTTATAGTTGTGTCCTCCATCCAAAATATGTGCTATATTCCCTCAAATAGTGCCCATTAAGTGGGAGCATACCAATCCTCTTCCCATTTCCACCTACCTCCACTTGAATTGAGTTTTTCTCTTATGTGTGTATGTGTTAGTCTACTGGCTTCTATGAGTACATCAGATGCTTACTTTTCCATTCTCATGATACTTTACTAAGGAGAATGTGTTTTAGCTCCATGCAGGTTAATATAAAAGATGTAAAGTCTCCATCTTTTTATGGCTGAATAGTATTTCATGGTATACATATGCCATGGTTTGTTAATCCATTCCTGGGTTGTTGGGCATTTATGTTGTTTCCACATCTTGGAAATTATAAATTGAGCTGAGATAAATAATATAGTGCAAATGTCTTTATGATAGATGTTTTTTTTTTTCCTTTCTGGGAAGAAGTCTAATAATGGGATGAAGGGATCAAATGGGAGGTCTAATTTGAGTTTGAGGATTCTTCATACCTCTTTCCAAAGAAGCTGTATTAGTTTGCAGTCCCACTAACAACTGCAGAGAGTTCTCTTCTCTTCACATCTGTACCAGCACCTGCAACTTTGGAACTTTGTAATGTGGGCTATTCTCACTGAGGTTAGGATATCTCAGGGTGTTTATTTTAATTTTAATTTCTCTGATGATCAGGGACAATGAGCATTTTTTCAAATGTTAGTTAGCCATTCATCTGTATTCCTCAGAAAAGGTTCTGTTCATGCCTCTTGCCCAGTGGTAGATGGGATTGTTTGCCCTCTTTTTGTTGATTGAGTTTTCTATGGATCCTAGTTATCAAGCCTTTGTCAGATTAGTAACATGCAAATGCCTTTTCCCTTTCTGAAGGTTGTCTATTTGCTTTACTTGTTGTGCCTTCGTCATAAAATCTTTACCCAGAACGTTATACTCAAAAGTTTTTCTCACACTTTTCTTCTATGATTTTTATCATTTTGTGTCTTAGATTTATCCATCTTGAGTCAATTTTTTTAAGTGATGAAAAGTGCAGATCCAGTTTCAGTCTTTTACATGTGGTTATCCAGTTGTCCCAGAACAATTTGTTGAATAGTGATTTATTTCCCCACTATATGCTTTTGTTTGGTTTATCAAAGATCAGATAGTGATAAGAGCCCAATTTCATCTTTTGAAATTCTATTCGGTTCCATAAGTTTATGTCTCTACAAGCTTTGTTTTTATTACTAATAATAGCCTTGTGTATGCATGGTTTTTTTCTGGTTCCATTTGAAACAAAGAAATATTTTTTCCAGTTCTTCAAAGTATGATGTTGGTATTTTAATGGGGATTGCACTGAATCTGTAGTTTGCTTTGGATAATATAGAAATTTTAACAATGTTGATTCTTCCCAGGCAAGAACTTGGTCTGTTCTTCCATTTGATAATGTTTTCTGCTATTTCTTTTCTCAGGATTTCATAGTTCTCTTTGTAAACATCTTTCACTTTTGCTATGTATATTTCTAGTTATTTCATTTTCTTTGAAGCTACTGTGAAGGGAATTATGTCTTTGATTAGCTTCTTGACTTGGATATTATACAAGTATACAAAAGCTACTGAATTATAGACATTATAGACATTGATTTTATACCCTAAGACATTACTGTATTTCCTGATCACTTCAAGAAATCTTGTGGTTCAGTCTCGAGCTCTGTAAGTATAAGATCATATTATGGGCAAAGTGTGAGAGTTTGACCTTCTCTGCCACCCTTTGGATGCCCTTTATATCCTTCTCTTGTCTGATCGCATTGGCTAGAACTAGTACTGTTTTATAGCAGTGGCAATAGTGGACATCTTTGTATGGTTCCCTTTCTAGGTGGAAAAGCTTTGGTTTTGCTCCATTCATTATGATGTTTGCTGTAGCTCTGTCATAGATGGCATCAATCAGTTTAAGAAATGTGCTGCCTATGCCTATGTTCTTAAATGTTCTTGTTAGAAAAGGATGCTGAATTTTATTAAATGCCTTTTCTGCATCTACTGAGAGGATCATGTAGTCTTTGTTTTTGCTTCTATTGATATGGTGAACCACATTTTTGTATTTGTATATGTAAAACCACCCTCTCATCCCTGGGATAAAGTCCACTCAATCATGATGTATAATTTTTTTAATGCATAACTGTAATCTATTAGCTTACATTATATTGTGTATTTTTACATCAATATGCATCAGTGAAATTGGTGGTCTATAGTTCCCCTTTTTAGTTGTTCCCTTCCTGGTTCTGATATCAGAGTGATATTTGCTTCATAAAACATGTTGGGAGATTCCTTCCTTCTCAGTGTTTTAGAACAGGTTCTGCAGTATAGGTACATTTTTGAAGGTGTGATAAAATTCTGATGGTGAAGCTATCTAGGCTTTTTTTATATTGGAAAAATTTTTATTGTTTCTTTGATCTCAGTGCTTGATATTGGCCTGATCAAGAGTTCTATTTATCCCTGGTTAAGACTATGGAGAAGATGTGACTCCAGGTATTGGTCTATTTCCTCCACATTTTCAATTTTCTGGGCACAGGTTTGTTGTAGTAGTCAAAGATATTCTCTTGTATCTGTTGTTATTTCCCCTTTTCATTTCTGATCGAAGTTATTAAAGATTTTACTTTTCTGTTTCTAGTTAATCTAGCCAATGGTTTATTGATTTTATTATCTTTTTGGAGAATCAACTTTTTGTTTCATTAATTTTCTGAATGATTCTTTTGTTTTCAATTCACTTATTTCTGATTTAATTTTGTTTACTTCTTTTTTTCTGCTAGGTTTGGGATTAACTTGCTCTTCCTTTTTATTTCTCTAAAATTATCCATTAGGTTGTTGATGTGCTATCGTCTGTTTTTCAGATGTAGGCATTCAATGCAATTAATTTCCCTCTAAGAACTGCTGTTGCAGTATCCCACACATTTTGGTAATTTATAGATTAATTATTGTTATGTTTGAGGAACTTAATAATTTCATCCTTTATCTCTTCCTTCACCCAACTGTCATTCAGCATAAGGTTATTTAATTTTCATGCCTTTGTGTGGGGATGAAATTTTTTCTTAGAGTTGAGTTCCACCTTTATTGCCTATTGCCTTATAGTCTGAGCAGATACAAGTGATTTCTAATCTTTTAATTTTGTTGACATTAGATTTGTCTTCTAGTATGTTATCTATTTTGGAGTACCCATGGGCTGACAAGAAGAATATATATTCCCCAGCTTTGGGATGGTATGTTCTTTATTTGTATATTAAGCCCATTTTTTTCTTATGTTGCATCTAAGTTTCTTGTATCTCTGTTTCGTTTCTGTTTAGAGGATCTGTTCAGTTCTGTCAGAGAAATGTTAAAATCCCCTGGTATTATGCTGTTATGTAGAATATAATATTGTTCAGACTAAGTAAGGTCTTTTTCATAAATCTGGGAGAATTTAAGTTGAGTGCATAAATATTTAAAATTGAATGTCTTCTTGTTGTATTGTCCCTTGACCAGTATGAAGTGATCATCTCTATCTTTCTTAGATTTAGTTACTTTAAATCCACTTGTATCTGAAAATAAGATTGTGACTCTTCCTTTCTACTGATTTGCATTTGCCTGAAATGTTGTTTTCCAGCTCCTTCCCCTGAATTTTGTTTTGCCCTCCAAGGTTAGGTGTGTTTCTTATAGAAATGGATGGCTTGTGGATGCTTTTTTAAATCCTATCAGCCACCCTGTGCCTCTTCAGTGGGGAATTTAAGCTATTTACCTTTACTGAGAGAATTGATAAGTGTAGTAAAGTTCAATTTATCTTATTTTGGGAAATTCTATTGCTTACTTTTATCCTTTGTAACATTGTGGAAGATAAGTTTGTCCTTCGGTTTCTGGGTGTTTCCTTTGCTGCTAGTCTATTGTGATGTTCAGTGTGGAGAATAGGTCTGAGTATTTTCTGTAGAGCTAGTCTTATTGTGGCAAATTTTCTCTTTGTATGCAAAGAGATATGCATTTGTATGTATATCCATTTTATTTCTTCATCAGTCATCAGTTTTGCAGCTTACTTTAGGAGGATACAGAATTCTAGGCTTAAAATTGTTTTGTTTAAGAAGGTTAAAGGTAGATGACCATTCTCTTCTGCCTTCAAAACTTTCAGATGAAAAATACCCTGTCACCTTGATAGATCTACCCCTGTAAATCAATTGGTGCTTACTCCTGACTTCTTACAGAATTTTCTCTCTCATCTTGACTTTGGGAAGTTTCATTATAATGTGTCTTTGAGACACTCTGTCTGTGCTAAGGTTTGCTAGCCCTCTAAAAGGAGTGTTTCAGAATGTTTGATGAGAATGGGAAGTTTTCATTTATGATAGTCTCCAGTAAGGCTTCCATTCCTTTGGAACATTCTTCTTTCCTTTCAGGTATAGTTATAATTCATATGTTTGAACACTCTTCATGAATCCCATAATTTTCTGAGTGAATATTCTGCTTTCTTTCATTCTTCTTTTCTGCCTCTTTGGCTACTTAGGTTAACTCAAAAACTCTATCCTCTAGCTCTAAGGTTCTTTTTTCTCCATGATCTAACCTATTTTTGGTACTTTCCACTGCAACTTTCCATTCCCTAATTATCTCCTTCATTTCCTTAAGCTCTGCCATATCCTTTTTATATCTACATATCTTTTGTCTGACTTTTAGTTCTGTCTTTCCATTGTCTCATCCATTCCTTTTATCGTTTTTGCCATCCTTGCTTTAAATTCCCCTTTTGTCAAATTCATTAGTTCTCTATAAGTGGAGTTTTCTGGAGTAGCTGCCTCATGATCCCTTAGGGGAGTTGCTCTATTCTGGATTTTCATGTTGTCAGAATTTTTCCATTGGTTTCTCCTCATGTGTGTTTTCTTCTTGTTTACTACCTCCCCCTATTTTTTCTTCTCACTGCCTCCTTTGCTTTAAATTACATTGTGTCTGAACTTAGGTGTTGAAGCAGCCTGATTACACAATATCTTCACTATCCTTAACCAGAGTATTCATAAGGTCCAGAGTGCTGCCACATGGTAGAAATATAAGAGAAATATATATCTCTTCAGTTGCATTCCCCAGGGTCACTTCCTTGTCCCTTTGCACCACCTGCCATAGCTGCCCAGTTCTCACTCCTTGGGAAGCCACATGCAGTACAATGAAGTCCCATATTTCCCTATTATTCACAGATGGTAAAAATATCCATTGGCTGGCACAGTGGCTCATACCTATAATCCTAGCACTCTGAGAGGCTGAGGCAGGTTTGAACTCACCAGTTTGAGACCAGCCTGCACAAAACCAAGACCCTATCTCCACTGAAAAAAAAAAAAAAAATAGAAAAACTGAGGTAAGAGGATCACTTGAGCCCAAGTTGAAGGTTGCTGTGGGCTATGATGCCATGACACTCTACCCAGGGTGACAGCTTGAGGCTCTGTAGGAAAAAAAAAAAAGTCTACTAAGAATAGTTACTATTTTATTTCTCCTTACTGTCCTTCACTGATTTTAGGTAAAAAATTCTAGACTGTTTTTCCATTATTGACAGAAGTCTTATTGTCATGTAGAAATGCAATTTCAAACATCTTTTCAATAAATACTACTCAAGCACTGGATTCATAATTCATTAATTCATTTATCCAGTCAATCAGTCCACAAAATTTTAATATGTATTTA
The DNA here is from genome assembly GCA_963574575.1 of Galagoides demidoff. Classification (NCBI taxonomy): domain Eukaryota; kingdom Metazoa; phylum Chordata; class Mammalia; order Primates; family Galagidae; genus Galagoides; species Galagoides demidoff. Next base: position 36,104 of record CAUYQV010061519.1, read on the forward strand.
TTGCATTCTAGAAACTGTGCTGGTTTAAAAGGACAGATTCAATGTACTGCAATAAGGGGATGAATAAAGAAAGAAAGAAGATACCAAATCAATAACTGACTAATTTGCGATAGGGTAACCTAATCATATGTTGGCATTAATTTTCTAACCCAAAGTCCTGGACCATCTTTATTAGAAGTGTAGTAGTACAAAGAAAGGAAGAAAACATTGCATCAGGGTGAAATTTTTATTCTTCAAGGAAGGTGTCAGATCATAGAAATCTGCTTGTATTTATGGTTTGTTCACATTAGTAAGGCAAAATGGTAGGTGGTTCCTGCTACTTTATTAAACTGCAAAGGTGCTAATGATTTTCCAGTTTAAAAATGAGGTATCTGTGTGATTTCTTTTGCTACTGGGCTCTCTTTAACTTCCATCAATTACCTGAATGTAAGAAGAGCTTTTTCATATTTCTTTTTCATTTTTTAATATTTCTATTCTGCAATAAAATTATCAGGCAATAGGTGAACTTCATGAGACTTTGGTTTTCCTGTCTGTGGCCTCCCACATGAGGATAAGCAGAGACATACAGTTTAAAAAGTTCCTTTTGAGAGATCAAGGTTAGAGAATGTTGCAAAGTCTGTGAAGATTTGTTCTGGGAAAGAGAGGAAGGCTGTGCCACTTTAAATGTAGGAGGATTTTATTTGGAAACTTAGTACAGAGAAAGGAACAGTGGTATGTATGGGGGAAGAAGGACAAGGTAGAGAGATTCCTCCTCTCACATTCTCTCCATCATCACCAAGCTGGTACCAGAAACTCATGTTCTCTGCTTATTCAAGGGTCAATGAGATTTATTTCAGAGCTTCAAGGAAATGAGTAATGTGCATGCTTTAATGGATTCATGAAAAGAGGTAATAATTTTCTGGCATATCTAAACACAAGGATTTGCCTAAGAAATAGCAGAATTATGAAAGAAAGAAAAGGGCTGTGTGTTCAATATTAGATTGTAGGTGGAACAGATAGAAGTTGCCCAGGAATGTCTAACCTTGTTGTCATTTATCTGTAGTATATATATGCACAAGAATATACCTTGGACTTCTGATTTGTCAGTAGCTCCTTGATCAATTGATTTCTGGTGAGGCTGAAAATTCTTACATACTAGAGTGGCAAAATTAAAAGGTTTTCCAGTATACTTTGATAGAAAGTTTGAAATTTATGGAGGGCAATGTGGCAAAATCCACTAACCATAAAAACCTACTTGTAATCCTGCTTCAAGGTATTTATTCTTCAGTTTCCCTCCACACATACAAAAAATGTGCTTTGTAACATTATTTGTGGAAGCCAAAGAGTGAAACAACCAAGAGTCCTCTATGTTATAGTCACTCTACCATGCATCTTCAAAAGGAAACAAAGATTCTCTCTACAGAGTGAATGGGAAAATCTCCAGGATATGTTTTGAAGTGAAAATAGTAAGTTATAATACAATGGATACAGTATATAAACTTACATATAATAAAAGAGGAGATATAAAAATATAAAATATGTTATTTGTATTTGCAAAAAGACTTACTAAAAGGATACTTGAGATTAAAAAAATGGCTACGTGTGGAGACTGTTAGGTGTTAGGTAGGTAGGGAAGGACAAATACAAGTGAAATTTATCAATATATGTCTTTTTAATCTGATTTTATACTGTAAATATTTGAATATGTTACTATTCAAAAAAAAGGATACAAATTTATAAATAAATTAGTGTTGGATTTTAATCTACTTTACTTTTGCCTTCCAGACCTAGGTAGGATAAAATTCTTCCTGGTCAATTAGTGTTGAGAATTCCCCATAACACAATTACCTATCACACCTATACATTTTTTTTTCTGGCTTTGTGAGGATAAAGATCCACATAATCATCTAGCATTCTGAAGGTCTACTTTCATTTTTTTTCCTGGTTATTCTGATTTTTCCACCTTCTGCATCTATGAAAGAGTGAAACTTTGATGCCCCACTGCAATTAGGTGTGGTTATGTGCCTTTATTTGAATAATGAATTGTGAGTGAAAGTGGCATATCCCTATTGAACAAAGGCAATAAATTGTGAGTGTAGCGATCCTTTACCCTTGGCAAAATTATTTTGGAAACCCCTATGAAAAGGAATTTTCTACCCGCTTGGTCCTTAAGTGTGTTAGAGAGCAAAGTTTCCTTGCTGACCCTTTGTGACTGTGCAACATGAGAGAAATAGAAAAGACAAAAACTAAAGAGTATTTATTTGCAAAGGGTCTTTAGCTTAAACCACAGAAGAATAGTCTTTGGTCTGAAGGCCCCAGGCTTACTATGAGGCAGATATGCGCAAATTTTTCTCATCATTATTTGATGACACTACCCTTTATTTATTAAGTTATTTATGTTGTTTGTGCAACTTTATTGAAGGAAAATAAATCAGTTACTAGCAGAGCTATTAGTTGATTACTCATCCATTGACAACTTGCATCATTTATTTCAGTGCAATATTAAACAGTGTATTGGAAGATAGATAACTAATAACTAACCAAATCTCCTAATAACTTAAATGAAAATTATAAAATGTTTGAGACTCTATTTTGGAATAAAAAGGGTGTTTGACTTCCAATTTCCATTCTCTGTAGAACAAGAACAGGTCATTCCTTTGACATACATAAAATATATCACATTTTCTGTTCTGCTGATGCTATAAATTCAAACCCAGCTCCCCAGCCACATCCGTTATGAGCATAAAATATATCACGTAACCTCAAATTTCTAACAGTGAAAGCCTTAAACAAGAATGGATGCTGCTTGAATAATGCTGGGTCCTTCGATGTGACAACTGAGCATCCATCTCCCAACCCCTCAGGTGATTTCTCCAGCCTGTTAGAGCAGTGAGGAATGGTTTCAGTTTCATAACCAAATTAGAGTGAAGACATTGGCCACATAATGCACATACTCTGTTTCTGGGTCTTGGGCAACTCTTCTCTTATAACTACTTTACAATTTCTAAAAGCAGTTATTTTCCAAAGCTGGAAGAATTTAAGTTTTATCGGATAAGCATGTGAATGAATGGAGGGAGGTAAACAAAACAAATAAAAATAAAAATAATGAGGTCTGATAGAGAAGCAGCCGGATAAGAAAAATCAAAAAAGGAACAGTATATTAAAGTTTATTCCAGTCATAATGAAGGTTATTCTGACTTTAAGGTAGTATCCCAAGGCATACTTCTGAGTCCATTCCCCAGATATTCTGTTGTACTTATCTTTGCCTCTTTTATAGAGCTGTGCAACCTCTGGCACTAGGGGGGTCATCTGGTTTTGGATCACATAACAGTGAACAAATGGATAAAAGAACTTTAGAAATAGTTAAAGCAGGAGATCACTGTGCTCTCAGAGTATCGAGACAAATGCTGCCATGACTGTTAATATTTGGATGATGAATTCTTGTAAATACAACCTTAGGTGGTTTGAAGGAGTAGTCTGTAGGAAAATGAATTGTCAACAAGAATACACCACCGTGATATAGTCTGTCATTAGGTCCCATAATTGTGGCTGTCAATGAAACCTATCATCCCCCACTGGACCTACAGAGCATTGTGCTGGAGGGTCATGGGCCAAATCACTAAGCTCCTTACTAATCTGTCTCAGCTTTTTGCCTGGCTTCTCACTATCCTGGTGTGTGCTCAAAGTTCTGGCCAAAATTCTTGATTATTTGGGCCACTGGGGAAGGATTGTCTGGTCTCACACCGGTTCTGCCAGACACAGGTGCAGAGGGGCTGGGGCCTCCTTCAAGCTGCAGCCTCCACCTCCTCTCTGTGGCAGCTGTGGTGCCCCCCCGTCCTACGGGGCTCACATGCACAACACCGACACAGCCTTTAGATTTAACTCTAAACAGAAACTGCTGCCTGTAAACATATTCAGACTAGGAGATAATGGATTGATGATTTCTCTGCCCAAACCCTTGATCAGTTATCTTTCTCAAAGTAAATTAATTACTAACCAATCTCCTAAGAGGTAGCATTACTCGATCAGTCCCTGGAAGAGTCTAGGTCTACACATTTCAAGCTTACACTCTGACTTATTTGATCCTACTGAACACAGTAATAGCATCTTGAGATGAAGTCTTGAGTTGACCACTCTCAAATTAGAGCATTCCACATCATATACAATGCAAAGAGTTGATGAAACCTTTGTCACTTTCACATTAGTGAAAATTTAAGAAAGCCTACTGAAGACTACACACCTATCATAATGCTAAATTTACATACCATTTCATAGTATTTTTAAGAAGACAATTGACACAGGAATTACATGATCAATAAGCGTATTAGCATACAGAATTAAATGAACTTCTATTCAAGATGAACCCCAGCTAAATCTTCCTAACAGAACTCACTGACCAGTTTGGTCTCTGAAGGTTTACAGGTGAAAAAAAGTTCAGAAGTGACAAGGTTTACAAGTGAAAAGAAGTTCTATGAGAGCTCCAGTCTAATAAAAGCACAGAAAAGTGCTACTCAGTGTTGCTTGCTTTCATAAAGCTCAATTAGGTTGCCAAAATTAAAAGGAGACTTAACCCAAGTCAAATGTCCTCCTTTCAAGGTAGCACTCAATATTTCTTCTGAATTTTATGAGTTGTTGCTGAAGAAGAGAGGACAGATGAAGAGAGCTGAATTGGAACATTCAAGGAACCATATATTCATAGAGTTTAAAAATCTGCTTAGCTATTTATAGGTGCAGATGTTTGAGAGATAAATTACATGCTCTACCTACAAAGTTAAAAGCAAAAATCAGAAATAGAAAAAGAAAGGAAAAAATGCTATATTACACAATTTATCTTCTTATACTTGTTCCAGTATTTTCCCCCGTGTGTTAATCATCTAAACCTTTTAATGAGGCCTTTCTATATTGTGCTGATGTATGAGATTCACACAATAGGCAAGACAGAAAGGATTCACATCAGCTTTAGGCTACTTTGTTAAATTAATATGGCCATGCTGAAAGATGTGATGCATCTTCAGATTTTGACTATGGACATAGTTTATCATTAGTTTTTATCAATATCATTAGTTTTTTGTCAGGTTATAATTTTAACTTTTAGAACTATTACTATCAGAACTAAGGGGGAAATGAACCCATTCTTGAACAAAGCCACCTCTCTAAACCATAGTAATTTATATATTTACTTCATGCCAGCTATCAATTAAAATGTACTGTAATAACATTACGAACAAATTTAAAACATGTCCAGTCCTGGGTCATATAGATAGCTTATTTGTTTACCTGCCTTCTAAATTTGACCATGTTTGGGCTCACATACATTTCTATGTGTTGGATTTCAGTTCCATGTTCTTTTTTTTTTTTCCTTTTCTGTATTCTATTTCATGTGAAGTTTTTTGAGTACATGGAGAAACACATTAGTGGTCTTTATCATCTTTCTCCTCCTACAATTCTTCTTCCTTTTCTTCTTTTCTCTCCTTTCCTTTTTTCTTCTTTTCCTGTGCTCCCCCTCACATTTCTCTGCATGTTTCTCCTTTTTCTCCTTCTGCTCCTTCCCAGCTGTTTCCCCTCCTTTGTCCCCACTGTGCCAGATGTACAAATTCCTGCTCAGAGGCAGTATCACTGAGGGAAATTAAGGAAATGAAACAAGAAAACGGCTGATTTGAGTTCTGATGACAGATCTGCTGAGGACTCAATGTGGTTTGTTTAGACTCTCATTTACAACTTAGAACAGTTGATGACATGGAGTAAATATAACAAAGAGCTTTTATTTGTACATGTGTGGGAGTATAACTACATGTGCATGCCCATAATTAGATAGTTTGAAAATCACACAAGAGAATACTAGCAGTTTTACACTTAATATCTTTCAGGAAAAGAAGAATACTTTCTCTGGCAACTGAATAGAGAAAAATGCAATTTTCACATGAACTCTATGACTTGGGGAAAAGGGAAACATGAATACCAAATATGGTTACTGTATAATTGTGCTAAATGAGGTTGAGTTTTTTTTCTTTTTACTTTTCAGCTAAAGTTTTATTCCCAGAGCAGAAAGTTACTAAACCTGTCAGCAGCTCCACAAACACTGTCCTCACTTCATTTAAGGATAGACTCACATCAAAAGATGACTTCTTGAACACTTTGTGGTCTTACAGTAATGAAAAATACAAGGTACTCACTGTAAGATGTTAGATAATGAATCCAATGATTTAGAACCATTGCTGATTTATTATTGCATTTTGGAAGAAATTTTGTTTTGAAAACATGCCGAAAGCATTGGACACAAAAACCAAAACACGATACAACATGGCTGTGCTTCTGTATCTGAGTCACTGTTAATAGATATAAGCTTCCTCTACGTAGTTTAGATGAACAGTCTTTTTGACAGGTCATTCACGCAAATGCTTTAAACAGCAGTAGGAATAGTGGATAGCAGCATACGGCCTGTATCTCATGGAGGGAAAATCAGGTAGAAAGGGACAACTAGGGACAAAGAAACAATTCTGGTTGCCTGTTGCCTACAATGAAACCATATTCTTTTCTCCACTTTTGTAATTTTGTAAAGTGAGACTATCTCAGCCTCCAAAATACCAAACCTTCTTTTAATTATAAAATTAAAATGTTATCAACAAACAAATCACCTTTAACAGTTGTTTTCCCAGAAAATTGCTAAAATCATTACTTCAATTACTCTTTCATTCATGTCATCTATCTACTATACAGTAAAGACCACTGCAGTAAATGCCAAGGATCTATGAAGAAGTCTAAAATCCTTGATTCAAAAAATAAAATAAAATAAAATAAAATCCTTGATTCATTGGCAGTAGAGAAGAGAAAAGATCAAAACAAAGATAGCTACGGAGATTTGTTTAAAAAACTATAGCTGATCTGTCATCTGGTATGACATAGTGGCCAGAAGTCAAACTCGAAGTTAGGCAAACTGGGTCTATTCAAGACCTGTGTGACCAGAGAAAAGTTATTTACACTCATCTATAAAATAACACTCAACTTGGAAATTTTCAATTAGGATTGATATATATATATATGTTGCCTTAAAAATCCATGACATGTAAATAGCCCTTCATACTGCCTGATCTATAAATGCACATTCCACACGGGCTACTCATATGTGATTAAAGCTGTGTTGGTAATTGGCGTAAATGTTTCTAATTACAATATTAGAAAGATTTAATGATAAAAATTTAAATCCATAATAAAAAATAAATCTAATTAACACCTCAAAGTGTTAGTCATGCTTTGACTTTTTAAACACTTCAATATTACTTTTTAACATATTTAATTCAAATAATTTGTTTATAATGAATTTAATTTTAAGAATTTGGTATTCAAATTTGAAAATTTAGCAAAAGAAGAGTACTTTTTTCTGACAACACCTGATGCCTGAAATGGTGCTACCAGATATTAGTCATATATGTTCTCACTTGCATCATATCAGTTGAATAACTCATTTGGTAGGAAAGACTACAATCACTAACTTTTTTCCCTATACCATGGGGAGACATTTCTAGGAATATTCTTTTATGGCAGTTGTTGGTACATGTTGTAGACTGATAGGAGGGCGCCAACAAATATCACCATGTAGGGCAATAAAAGGAAAGCTATTTTTCTTAAACACAAAATTTAAATTTTAGTAGAAGGAAATGTGAGTTAATCTATACATTTAAATGTTTTTTACACTGTCAATATTTCATCAATCTTTATTTTCTATGTGTGGCTATAACAAAAAGTCTCATGTAATGTATCAGTGCATTGTAACATCAACAGTGATAAACACGGGTGGTACAGACAATGGGTGGCATAAATGAGTACAGATGAAGAAGACAATTATAAGAAGGTGGTGAATGATAATGACTAGAAAGGCTATTGCAGGTCTAATTTTAATGAACAAAGAATGCCTTGTTCATCACCCAGCCTCACATCTGCCCTTCTGTTCTCTAATGTTGAAATTTTTTATCCTGGACACTCTATTTCCCTGAATCCAGTTATTTTTTCTCTTACAGTCTCTCAATAGCAGGGACTGAAAGGAGATAACAAAGGAGGGGACGGGAGCATTGTGGTTTAGGTGTCATTACTGGCTCGTTACTCAGGCAGCAGTTCCTTTTTTCTTCTTCCTCTTATTCATCCAACACTTTTATAACAAATTCCTCATATTTATTTTCCTTCGTTTGAAATATTTGAATGATTTCTGACTTTTTAAGAGGCTGAGGTGAGCTTTTTTTTCTGAATTCTTTGAAATTTGTCTTCTACAAATTTAACATGACATTTGAGTCTGATTTTGCCCAGACTCTAGCTAGATATTATAGTTGATTTTTTTAAATTTACTAAATTAATGTAGGAATACAAGTTTAAAATGAATAATAAAAGTCTTTAGAAAGGGCAACCTCTACTTCCTCCAAGGGATTGATATCTAAGAGGTCGCTCTTTGAGTGAATAAGGCCAGTCTTCTTCCTAAGCCTCACTCTGTTGCCCTAGGTAGAGTGCCAGTGCCATGGCATCATTATAGCTCACAGCAACCTTAGACTGTGGGGCTCAAGTGATCCTTTTGCCTCAGCCTCCCAAGTAACCAGGACTATCAGTGCCAGCCATGATGTCTGGCTAAGTTTTCTATTTTTAGTAGAGACAGGGTCTCACTCTTCTTCAGGCTGGCCTCAAACTTGTGAGCGCAAGCAGTCCATCCTCCATGGCCTCCCAGAGTGCTAGGATTATAGGCGTGAGCCTCTAAGCCCAGCCCTGGTAATGATTTTCTTGCTGAAGTCTTTTTAATTTTTCAACTCTTCCCATTTATCTTCTTCCACAAAACTCACATGGAATACAGAATCTTTAAGGAATTTCCCTTTAATTTTAATTTTATATCCATCAAATTCTAAGCTTTGTGGGCTTAATGGGAAGCTCACAAAGTGCTACTTATATGGAACAAAGGCAGGTTCTCTAAATCTGCAAAGTGAATCTAAACAAATTCATAATCTCCATCACCCACTCTGGAGCATAAGTAAAAACTTGCTTTACTTGTGGGATTATCTTAGAGGTTGCTAAATTTGGCATCAAACCTAGAATTCACTCTTTTTTTTAAATCACTGTTCTAATGAAGAAGATAGCCAGGGTGAAATTAATCACTTGGGTCAAGCCTTGCTCCTGGGACCACTTCTCAGCAGGCATTTCTCAGTTCTGATCCAGGGAACTGCTATTCCCTATGCCAGTGGCAGCAAATTCTTGCCACATTACTCAGAATGAAAGATTCATAGAGAATAAAAATCATGCGTTTGACCTGACAAATGGTTTAAAATAGTCACATACATATTTAAAAGAGTAAAAGTTAAACACACAACTCTTGTGTTTAAGAAAAAAGATGATCACACTACATTTTGCTCATTTGTTTTAGTTTTCTCTATTTACTTTTGCAAACCATCCCAGACTATGTCCCTAGATTGGCAGAAATTATCCTTATTCACTCACTTCTTTGTGAAAAGAAATGTGCAAAGTTCTGCTGCTTTCATTGACAACAAAGTATTTTAAACTACAGATGTCTACAAAATTAGCTTGCCAAGTTCTGCTTTAAAATCTTTCACTTACTTTGTCATGATTTGATTCAGGTGGATTCTTGAGAAAGAGGAAAACAGAGACTTAGACAACTTCACTATGCTGCAAACTGACCAACTGCCCTAAATATTACAATTTGGCCTAAACTATTTTTGGCATGCACAGTGCTTATATTTTCTCTGTTTATAATGATAGCTGCCACAAAGGATTTTTGCAGGGATGACTAAATATTCCTCTGCAATCTGGCTACCAGGATATAATGAAAGGAAGCTTCACAACATATATTTACAAAGCATCCTTTAACAAGCACTACCTAAATAGTTTATGCAGCCTGATTATTAAACTTGGTGAATCCTGGTATCTTAAGACAGACATAACAATTTTGTAAGATAAGGATCTAGGACCCTCAGAATCAGACTCAGGCAACAAGCAACCCTCTAGAAACCAAATTCTTATCGTTAAAATCCTTAAAACTTACACCATCCTAAAAATATCAGCTACCAGCCTTGCAAGATTTTTATAATTTAGTCAATCCACATGTCTTGAATGCATTTAATTACACCAGTGAGAGCCAATACACAACCCAGTATTCAGCGTGCTAATAAGCAAAAGCCTCGATGTTGAGCAAAAGCCATAGATGTTGGCCGAGGCAGAGACTGGTGAAGCATTTCTCCTAAGTGCCTCCGGAGACAGCTGTCCCGAACTCACGATAGAGATTGGCAGTGAAGCTTGACCTAACCTGAACTTTCTTAGATTCACATTGTATATACTGAAATATTTTAAGGTAAATTACAGATATTGTAATATAATCTTATTTATCTTTTGATGTCTATTTGAAATACGATCTTTATTTTGTGCAGTTTTTAAATTCCATGTATCTGTGCTCTAAAGTATTGGCTCTTATAGAAGATAAAAAGAAAAAAATATGAATGGATTAACATAAACAAAAACCCCATTTTCTTTGGAATACTTGTTATTATTGTCCCAAGGGAATGTATTTTGTGGTTTGAAGAAAGCTTTACCATGGTAACATGCAGACTGATTTTGCATCAGTACAAAAATAGATTTTAATTTTTCTCTTTTATAAATAGGGTAGAAATATTTCTGGATTTGGATTTGGCATGCTTGCTAATGAGAAGAAAACGTAACCCTAAAATAAGCTTTGCTTCAAGCATGTTAACAGTTTTATTCACTTATGGAAAATCTTTGACATTTCCAAAGTTTGTGTGAGGTAGAAATGGATCTGATGATAGCTATAAAAATTTGGCAGTCAATATCTCAATGGGATATTTTCTTTATTTTTGCTTGTTCATATTTTTAAATTTACACAAGAAGAAATGCAAGTTAAGTATCATTTGAAAAATTGCTACTCAAAGAGCAGCGTGCTGGCCTTTACCTGAGAGCTTGTTAGAAAGGCATATTGTTAGGCTTCCCTGAGTCTTAGGGAAAATCCCAGTGACTGGAATAGGCCCTGCTATGTAACCATTAACAAGCCCTCCAGATAACTCTGAAGCCTATAAAAGTGTGGGAAGCTCTGACCTGAAAGTTACTGAATTTCTCCAGAGTCACTTCTCAATATTCAAATCAAATTCATTGAAGTGAAAGGTAGCCTTTTAAAATACTATTTGTACATCTCCTTACTGTTGTTGTGTGACAAAAAGCATAACATTTCCAATGCTTTCAAGAAAGTGATGTTATCTATAATATGTATCTATAAGAACACTGAGGAACTTTGTTGGGGGAAGGAGAGAGAGAGAAAGAGATGGGCATTCTTCTGGTCTAAGATATTATTATTATTTGGGAAGTTTTTGTAGTTGATTGGATCTCAAATGATCATGAATGTGTTTTTGTTCTCTCCATCCTTGTGCACCAGATCTTGAGATCATAAAATATTTTCATAAAGACAATAGTTTAAATATTAACAATAAAAGTAACAAATATCATTTAAATCCAATTTTAAGGATTCAAACAGACCCATGCTTTATACAAGTACAATCCAATCAATATGTGAGGTTTTTATGTTAGTGACAATGTTATCCAAAATAAGTAAACTAACTCCTATTTGATTATACTTTCTGGAACTCAAGTTAATTTAGAAAATGAAATTAGGGGGTTTAACTCACACTATGCCTTAAGGCTGATCTTTTATGTGATTCAAGTGTTAATGATCAAGACAACAGAGAAACCACTAGATTTTTAGCAAAAATAAAGCTTTGGAATAAAATAAAAATATAAATCGTACAGTCTGTTGATTCCAAAGTTATTCTAGTGAAGTAATTTGTGATAATTAGTAAAAATTACATAAAGTAGTTATTAGTATGGTACATTATATTATAGGAAAATCAATATATAGCTATTTTGAAATTATTCATTTAATTAATTATGAAAGCAACCAAGAATTAACTAAATCATGTTATTTTCTCAATAATTAAGAATATAAAATGTTTTCAATAGCAATTTACCTTAGTTATATTTGCCTAAGGTCTATGTTCAAGTCCTATTCTAATTATCCTATATCCTTATATATTCAATCTTACCCCGAATTTGAATTTCCATGGCCAGAAGTTTTGTTTCAAAGACCAACATTTATATTTTTTTCTTTTTAGAATAGAGCTGAACAACAAATTCGTATTAAAATAAATGATATATTTTAAACTTAGTTACCAATGGGTGGTAATAATATGTGTAACATTTCCCTTTATGCAGTTCAAGTAATTTTTCTGGAATAATTATACAATATTTTTTAATAAAGTGGAAGTATTCAAAAGTTGTCTGGTTTCTCATTCCAGGAGGTGCTCCCTGCTTATTTGGTCTCTTTCCACTTAAATTACACAATAGAAATACTTGTGAATTTTTGAGCAGGGTATAAGAAAGGATGAATGATATGGCAAACATGAAATGACTCACAGTTACTCTAGATACTCTAAGGGACTTGATAATGTCAGAGGAGTAACACCATTCTAAAGACATTTTTACTAAAATTTTTTTGACTCCTGTGGAGCTTTATGTAATGTCAGTATCAGGGTTCCCTACCATCTTATCAAAGGACATATAGCCTTCTGTAGGGGACAATGAGTTACCCAAGTATATGAGTTTGAGGGCAGTTTCCAGCCTTGTATGATTTTATTGATTAACTCTATGTTAATCAATAAGTAATGAAAATTAATCTTTCTTGCTGTGCATTGATAACTGGTCTTGTTTTAAAGTTGGTTGTTAGTGATATATGTGGCACTTAAAGTGGTACAACTGGGTTCAGATTTTTAATTGTCAGCCTTAGTTCTTTAAGCTTTCTGAGATATAAAGTTCATGAGATTAAAAATAGAAGAGGTATACAAATTCAATTAGACAGTCTATATGAATTCTTGGTATAAAATACCTAGTAAATAATAGATGTTTATTAAATTATTCTTTCTACTACTATTCCTAATTATAAGCATAATGGCACACTTAAATCATTTAGATACCTTTTAAAAACAACTTCTTGAGGTATTTTAGTATTGTGGATTTTCTAGAGAATTAGAGTCATAGTTTCATCTTTCAAATCATTTATGTCTTCTTAACTAGATCTACATGAGGTAGAGATATCCAAACTTGTGACTTTTTTACTACTAAATGTTTACCCCATTCAACTGCCCGTTCAAATAATATTTATTCATAATTATATGTCATTACTTTACAGATTGTGGAGATTCAAAGACTGAAGATATCTCCCATTGAAGATGAAGTTCCTATCAAGTGTTTGGGCAAACAGTGAACACCTTTTCTTATTAATTTTCCAAACCTATATGCATGAGTTATACCAACAAAACAGTAGTTACATGATTCTATGTTACATGACCTCATTGAAAAATGGTCTTATAGACAATACTGCTCTTCAATTTTTATTATCCAGTTGAACAAATTACATTAAATCAATATGAAGACCAACTTAAAACATGTATTTTTCATATTTATACTTTGTTATTTTTGTGAGTTACTAGCCAAGGAAAGGAATAAATATTTATTATTTAAAGTAGAACTATATTAGTAAAATAGAATGTAAAGGAATTTGTAAGCCATGCTAATGAACAATTGATAATTTCTAAAATTGTGTTTGTCATAAGCATTTCATGGAAGAAAGTTCTTTGGATGAACAACAATGCCTCCAATTAAAGGAAAAATATAAAAACAAAACTGTTCATTTTCATTTGCTTTAATTATAAATTTGAAAAATTTATGAAATAAATATTAGAACAATACTCTTTGTATCTAGAAAAAAAGTAAGCTTTATCCAAAAGAAACCCTCTTTTTAGTGATTTTTCAGTGATTATGTTGCAGAAAAGAACAAAATATCTCTGAAACCACAGATGTTTCTAGGGTTAGGCTATTTGGCACATGTGTTGTTGAAATACGCCAAATAGGTGTTTTCAAATTGTGTTCATTTCTGTGTCCAGCCAGAACTGTAGTTGGTATGGCTTAAGTTTAAAAGCAAATTCTGTAATTAACTAGAACATTGTTTATATTTTTCTACCTTATAACTCTCCAATAGTCGATACTGTCAAGAACTTTCTCTTTTTTTTCCATGACAGTTGGGAGTTACCCGTGCGACTTAGTGATCACAACATTGTCAGTTATGTATTAGGACTTTCCCCATGACATTAGCAAACTTTGAGAAAGACTTAAAAGTTATTACGAAAGATTTATAGTCACTTTATACTCCTAGGTATAGAGGGTTAGGAGAGAAGGGCGATGTGAAAACTTTGTCCAGAGAGGATTAGAAACAGTCGGTTAGAAGGTCATGAAGGTGATGAGCTTTCTACTTTCTTTCATCCCTAACTCTAAACCCACCACCATATTTAGGCATTTCAACTATTGTGATTGGGTGCTCTTATCCTACAAACTGACCTACAGAACAAGGCATGAACTTTGCTATGTTTATCTTCTTGAAAGTTGAATTAGAGGTCATGATTTAGGGTAATGGTAAAAAATCAGTGGTTATGCAGCTACCGGGGCATGTGGCCATACCACTAAGAAAGCATCAAGACTTCTTTCAGAGGAAAGTTTGTTAATGCCATTCTCCTCCCTTTCTCCTTTTTTCATTTGTATCCAGTTTTATCTCTTCTTTGTATTGTCATAGTTCATGGACCCCACTATACTTCTTCCCTTTGTTAACATCACTCATTTATTTATTTATCTGTTTATATATCACTTTCATAATAAATCAAAAATCAACTTGACTCTTAAGTTTGTTTTGTTCAAACAAGAAGCTATAAAAATCCAAGATTCCTTATATATCAGTAACTTATTATTGACTGCATGATTTTGAATATTTAGTTGCAGTCCATCTATGGCTTCTATTAGAATTGATAATAAACTTTTAAAAGATAAGGATTTGGATAGGTTTTCAATTAATTTTTACAAGGATTTAAAAGTTTGAATGATGCCAATATTTAATCAAGCAAAGATGTAAGATATTTAATCCCTCTGAAGTATTTTAAAGAGCTATTAAGGAAGCATTTAATAACTTAATAATATTTTATAATATCTTCTTCACAAAGTATTAATGTGGATATAGTAAAGCAATGAGCAAGCACATTTTGCTATGTAGATATTTAGGGTTTATAAATTCTAATCTTGACTTTAACAAGTGATGCTAGGCCATATACTCACCAGCTTCTTTATGTGTAAACTGGAGCTCATCTCTAACTATATGTAAGAGAGAGAAAGGCTATGTGAAAACGTTATCCAGAGATGATTAGAAACACTCAGTGAGATGGTCATGAAGGTGATGAACTTTATACTTTCTTTCATCCCTAACTCTAAACCCACCATTTCAATTTTGTTGTATCATATAAAATAATGTCAAAGAGTTTAAGAAGTACAACTAAAACAAATTATTGTCACGAAGTTTTCTTATTTAAAAATACTTATTCTTGGAGTTAGTTTTCTACTCCCCTCAGATAAACCAGCATGGTGTTCAAAATATTAAAAAAAAAAATGTCAGGGTGCCGACTGTGGCACCCTATCACCGTGCAAATAAAAACATCCCAGATGCGGATTGAAGGTACATGCCTGCAAGAGATGGGTTTCCCGTCTGTTCTCCAAGAGCCCCTAAGAGCCCCAAGAAACCTTTCAACCTTTCTCTTGGTCTTTTATTGAAGCCTCAAAACACAGAAGTGAGGGTCCACATGTTAGAACCACATGTTTTACGGTTGCTAAGTGCTGTTTCTGCCTGGGCTTGGCTCCCATTCTGTTGCCCTACAAATGTTACAAAGTATAACACTTGCTTGCTAACACACTACATCTCAATCTCGCATGCAGCTGCTTGAGGGCTTGTCTCTGGGCTGAAAAACATCTCCATGCCGGCTAAGAGATTGACTTGCTCCCAGAACCTTCTTCAAGAGCCGGTGGCTGCTTTTATATGCCTGGTGCTCAGTCTTCTACAAAGACACACACATAATTTCAAATATGTTGCTCCCCTCCTTAAAATCTTTCGATGGCTTACTATGAAGTTTGGAAAACAATCCCACCCCTTGCTGTGGCCTGCAATGTCTTACCTTAGCCAGTTTCACCAGTGTCTTCTGGATCAGGTCTCTCACTCATTGTTTTCCATCCATAATATCCCTGGTACCCTTTTTCAAAAGATCAAACTCACAGTCTTTGCTCTACTATACTAAAAGAAAAGCAGAGTTCATGTGAGCAAAAAATGATTCATGAATTAGGAAGCACTCAGAAACAGAGAAGGTTTTAAGAGCTCCACCCGAGTGTGAACAGTGAGCTGTTGCAGGCTAAACATGGAAGCGAAGTAGAGAAATCTCCCTACTGGCCACAGCTAGATAGCTGCCAGATTTGGCTGTGGTATGATGACTTGGCTGCCTACCATTGGTTGAAACCAGGCTGCTTGTAGTTCGCTGAAACTTAGGTGTTTGTTATCATCCTAAATTAGGTTTCAGGTTTTTTAATGCTAAATTAGCTTATAGTTTCTTATGTAGGAACTCTAGAGACTGCCTCAGGCTAATAATCCCTTGCTTATTTAACAAATGCTTTTCTCTGCCTAAAAATTTCAAAAGTGCTTTCCTCACTGCTACTTCTAAATAATCACTGCTAACCCTCACCAGACCTTAAAATAGGCTACTTTTGTTCCATAAATTGTAATGTAATTTTCAATTATTTGATCTATTCATTTGCTTATTGTTCTTTATGCCCTTTTTGTTAGAATAGTCATTACATTTATATAACAAAATTCGGAAGTAGAAAATACCACATTGCATTATAGAAAAATACTACGATATGTTTTGAAACATATTAAATGGAACTTCCTATACCATTACTTGCACATGATGAACCTGCAAAAAAAATTGTTCAGAACTAGACAAACCTTATCTTCTGTTATATCTGTCATAACCTAGTATAGATGTCTAAGCTTAGACATTTCTTATGATTAAAATTTTCTTGAACATAAAACTAAAGGGAAAAAAATAATTTGTTCAAATCAGTTATGTTGCAATATGTCAATGTTCTTAATTTTTTTATACCTACGAGGTTTAACTTTTCAAAAATATATATGTGAATTGCTGTACTTTTTGATGAAAAGAATTTTCAAAAATTATTACCAGAGACCATTAAACTAATGAACATAGTAAAGAAAGCACTCTTTTTTTCAAATTCCTTAACTGAGAGCTACACATGTTTTTAAAAACAAATATAAATGGAAATAATTTATTTTTTATTCTAGAAATTGTGTGCATGCTCATGTGAAGATTCTAGTTGGTACTGTCCAGGAAGTTGTTTTTCAAATCCTCTGTGACAATAGACAAAAAAAATCCAGCATTTCTTTTATTTATTTTTCTGTGCCCTTTGTGGGTGAAAGAGAAATTAGCAAACTACTTTGCTAAGAACAAACTTTATCTCTCTTCAGAAGTAAGCATAATTTTCTATGTAAAAGTCAAATAAATCTCTCATATGGTAAATGTCACTGTCTTTTGTTCTTATTGCCCATAGTTCTTATTCCTCTTATGCCTTGCCTCTAAGTTCTTGTACAAACAAACTTAATATGCACACACATGCTCTCCTATGCCATAGCTTTCAACCACTAACCATACACTGTTAAATCTATAATCAACTTCTTCAGTCGCTCCCTCTCTCCTGATTGTGTGTCTGTTTGCTAACACAATCCCCTTGTCTCTTTTTCTTTCACTAGATAATCACAGTGAAATCTTCCAAAAACATAAATCAGCTCCTTTTAACCCCCTTTTTAAATCCTTTTATGATAACCCATCATCCTTAAGATAAATTTAAATTTTTTAGTAAGGCACAGGAATTCCTTCTGATCTAACGTTCAATTATTATTTCAGCATCACCATCCATTCTGAACATCCTATGGGGTCTCATCTGCAGAGTACTCTTTGCCAAGAATGTAATTTCCTTCTAATGGACATCACCTCACCCTTAAAGATTCTTTACACATCTCCTCTATGATGTCACTTCTGATCCTGAAAATTATGCATTTCTCACCCTGGGTTTCCAAAGCATCATTGGCATATCCCTACTATCTTCATTTTCAAATTATGTCAAAAAGTCTGGTTATATGCTTTCCCCCATACCAATAATAACACATTTCACAGTACCTGATTATACCTGGTTATAGGTGTTCCTTGAACAGTGATGAGGACAAATTTAAGTGACAATATCAGTGATTGCTTTAAAACTCTCAATACTTTTGGAAGGAGGCCATCTAAAGACTTTTTGATAATGTGCCATTCCATCACAAGTTTAGTTCATTTCCTTTAAAAAATAAGGAAATAAAATCATTAATTGTTGAAAATACAACTGGTATTGGTAAGTCCTGCTGGCTACCACAATGAATTTGAACAAGATAGACTTTCACATGATTTTTAATTGTAGTGTAGATGTGGCTAAGATCTTGGAAATGATGTGGTTTTCCTCTCCAACTTCTGATCTACATCCTATAAAAGATCAAATTACAAAGTTCTAACTTGTACTTTTGTACTAATTGTAATTTTTTTTGATTTGAGGCTTTTGGATCCATAAATGCTGTCTCTGATTCAAGCCCTGTCAACTCTACTACTAGAATCCAGATCATCCAGATATTTCTTTACTAGTAGAATTGACAGGGGTTGAATCAGAGACCCAGTCTCGCATATCAGTACACATGTACTCCTTAAGCATCTTAAAAACTTGTTCATCTTTACAAATTTTGTGGATAATAGCAAAGGGCTATGTATTTGCTTTGTTTTGGGAAGGGTTATAGGGCCCCTAACCCATTAGTGCCTGGCTTGCTATATATTTGACAAGCCCTACAACCTCCCTTTCTCTTCCTACAACTAACCCTCTGAGAACAAATTTGACTCTGAACCTCTCAGGGAATATTTTACAATTCACTTTCACTCTTAAGCATGTCTCTGGAATCTTTTTTTTTCCCAGCACATTTCAAAATACATTTTCTCTTTCAAAATACATCTTATAAAAAATATTCTAAACAAATAAAGAGCAATTTTAATGATTAAGATACATTTTAAACCTCATCGCATCTCTCTAATCTTTGAGGAAGTAAGTAAAATGACAGATTAGCATAGGAACTTTTATAAACAGTTGGACACAAGAGAATAGTTGTAATTAAGATGAGAAAACAAAACAACACAGAACAATCCTAAAAATTCTAGAAAGCAGGAATAATATTTTTTTACAAGAGTCTCTACAGTGGGTGAATTTATATTATGGTTATTTGGGGGGGCTCTAAATTTTGAAAATATCCATCTTTATTTAAGGCAAGGTCTTTCCACTATATATCTAAATACTCTTTTTTTTTCATTGCATGAACAAGCAGAAATTGAGAGTTCATAAAGTGTTTATTGAACAACATTGAATCAAAATATCAAAATAAGACACAGGAGAATCCATCCTTAACCTTACTATTCCTGGAAAGATGTTTAGCCTTAACTGCCTACAGATTACCTCTCCCTGCTGTGCTTGGATGGGATTGGTAAGGTACTTTGGCGTCCTACTTAACAGCCCTCTTCCCTTCTCCCTCCAGAGAAGAGAAAGGGGTAGACAGACTGTACTTTACCTTATTTTCCTACAAGCCTCACTCTGATTCTACTCAATGTTTGATAGTGGGTAGCACATTCCAAAGATAAAACCACTTACATCTCACCCCATGGTCCTACAGGGACCAGAGGGAAAAAAACAAACAGAAAGATACATGGAAATGTAGTTGTCTTTCTTCACTAACAGCTTTACCTACCAGCACTGTGGCCCTATGCTACATAGTTTTAGAGGCTTCTTAAGGTTCATAAGTATGATTAAAAAAAAAAAAAGTCAAAGTTATTAATCTTTATCTACAGTTCCCAAAAAACCCAGAAGTGTTGATAAATTTCATTGACAGTTTTAATTTTTTTCTTTGAAAACAAATCTACTAAATAACTTGCTTTCCTAAAAATGTAGATATTACTATTAGCTATATATTCAATGTTATTTGTTTTGTAGACTCAAAATTCACAGATGAATCCACACATTTGTATTTTTGCAAGCAAGTCAAGTTACCTTGACTATAATAATTTGGGATTGCTGAAGCACACATTAGAATCATGAGGGAAACAGTGTCCTTCAGGGAGTGGTTGATAGTATAATATCTATAATATAATGAGGCTTGGTATAAAACTTTTAGAATGAGTAGGAATATGAAGCTTATCTATAACAATAGCACTTTCATAGTAGTCATTTTGAGGAAGAATAGCAGAGGGCCTAAGCCCAGTCAAGAGCCACACTGCCTGTCTGTGCACACACAATATCAGTAGCACTTACTAAGTAACCACTCTTGTGTGAATTCCTTAATCTTTCTATACAGAATGACAGAAATAATGCCCACTTCATGAGGTTATTGGGAAGATGTTAAAAAATACCTGAAATGGTGCATGTGTGAGGCTAGTTCTTAATAAATGTTAGATATTATTTTCACTTATTAAGTCTATAACAAACCCAGAAAGGCCATGTATAGTCAATTATTTTTCACGATACTTCATTGGGAGAATAAGTGATAGCTGTCTTTGGAAATAGACTTCAGAAGTTCTGGGATATTCTCCTGATAACTGTCAAGGCTCCATTCTATTGCTACATATTATATGTGGCTTCAGGATTCTAGGAAGAGAGAATAAATGCTGCCGTTTTGATGTATAGAATGTTCATTAACAGAGCAATAATGTTCTCAGTGTACATAAAGCAATAGAAGCAACCGTTGGCAACCTGGGTTCATCTGCTAGCTTTTACATCCTAGGTATTACAAAATCATTCTCTTTGTACATACAATTGATAAATTGAAAGAAAAATATTCAGAGTTTATAAATATACATTAGAAATTTCTCTGAGGAAATTTTTTTAAGACAAAGCAGAGCATTTCCAAAATAATTATTGTATAAAATAGATAATGCATTCTCATTGAGAGAATCTAGTGCCAAATCTATTTAGACTCATCACAGATTTTCATAGTTACCAAAGATTTCATATGGAGTTTCAACTATGAACGAATTTTTAATAGTTTAGCTCAAGAAGGACCATTTCTATTGATGTTATATTCTCTAAAATCTTCAGAATGATCGACCTTGTAGATTTTAAGAGAGTTTTATGATGATCATCTACAATGAGTAAGAGTTTTTTACTTCTTGTCATTTAAAAATATGTCAATTACCACAATATGTTCTTTGCATCACTTCTGTTATTCAGTTTTTCTATGACTGAGGAAAGAAAAGGCAAAAGAGGTTTAGCAAAGTGGACAAAGTAACATAAACAGGAGGCAACCTGACTCCGGACCTCAGCTCTGAACACCACACGTCATGTGTCAGGTGAACAAGGGCTTATGGGAGTTTTCTGGGTAATTTGAAAAGAAAAAACTCTCTCTTCCCTTCAGCTTTTTCTCAGAAGAGTTGATTAATGGACACCAATGAGAGCATGCTTTTCCTCTCTGGGACCCACAAGTACTATAAAAGCCTTCTGAGACGGCAATAACCACATTACTGAGAGCGTAATATTAACTGAAAAGGGACTATCACTTCTATATTTTTAAAATATTTGTGAACACAATTAGCAAATCATGATTCTCCTTTATTTTGATGTGATGATTTATACAATAATAAAATCTACTGGGTGAAAGATGGAATTTAGTAGAATTAACTCAATTTTACTGAATGCCTAGAATCATTATTATAATTTCTGATAGATTAATTGTTACAATTATTAGATTTTTTTGAATATGCCACTAATCAACCAAGAAAAGCTTCATCTTTTTATAACAATAGGCAACTTTTTTCTAGCACTTACTAGGCACTGAATTAAATGTGCTCTTTCATTGAATCACTCTTACAGCCCTAAGACATACATCACCAACATGTCCATTAGAGTCTACAAGTTGAGACAGTTGTAACCAAGACAGGATAGGGCATGTGTCCCACAGCTAGTTTAAATGGCCGAGCTTATTAGAGTCAAGACAAATAGGCACTATGTTGAACTGGCTCGGAGGATTGTGTGATATTTTATCATCCTCAGAATAGCTTTTCATTAATTAATTCATCCCTTGCTCAAAAAATCTCTCTGGAATACACAAAGGAAATTAAGAAACTGAATTTCATAGAGGTGACGGGTTTGCCCAAGATCACAGGATTTTAAAGTAATAACACACATACTCTGGACCAGATTTTATGTCTCTTTTTCCCCCGTTTTCTAACATAATTTCTTCCTTTTCAGATGACAATAACAGAATGCTTATATTTTATTACTTGTCCTAGGTTCTTGCTTTGATTTAGCTGTTGACTTCTAGCCACACAAAATACAGCTGCTCCTTCTCAGAGACCTCATTTCTTTTTGACCTTGGCAGTGTAATTCGAGTAGAGAGAAAGCCAACCACAAATGTTTATCCATCTGCCCAGTCCCTCTCCATTCTTTCTAAGCTCTGACTCCCTGTGCACCCAGGCCTTCCCTGTGGACTTCATGTGTGTCCTACCCCAGTACAAGTTCATGTTCAAAATTTAAATTAGGGTCTGTTGGGTCCCTCTGTATTTTTCTCTGTTACATCTTGAAAAAGAAACTTATTCTTAACATTAAAGTATAACCTAATTTTATGTTCTTTTTCATTTTATTATTGTTGATATTTATCTTTATTTGTAAACTTTCATGCTTTAATCCAACTTTTCTCCCTGCTTTCCACACTTTGAGGTTATTTCACAGATATAGTTTTACTCTAAAATAACTCAAGATTTTTTCAATAAAAAGTCTTTTTTAATTCATTATTGATCATGATTGACATGTGTCTCTGTTGTTTTAAAATCTCTCCTTATTACCTCAAACTCTGCTCTCCCATCTTTAATTTTATCCATTCTAATTTAGTGACATGTTATAGCTAACTGTTTAACTCCTTCCAAAAGACTGTATGTAAGCAGGTGGAAGTGCACTTTCATCCTTAAGGTCTATATATAGCAATTAAGTAAGTAATTCAGTGCCACAGACCCATATCGCAAGATCTCAATTATTCAATAGCATAGAAATGTACAAATGCCCAATATGTGTTCTTAAAAATATATTTAGTCTGTTTATCAAGATTCCATGTGCATATAAACTCTGAGACTGTAGATGTTGCCCTGTACATCCCACACTGGTTTCTATTCCATTCATTCAACTAAGTGCTTCTGAAACACAAAATGATATAATTTCTTACCATATTCCTCTAATTAGCAGTTAGGCTAATAGATTAGTTACTTCAAATCATGTGAATGTCACACTTAATACTTTGTTACATTGCTTGAATAGTATGCAAACTCCAATGAAGGACTTGTTGCTAAATGCATAGCAGCTTGGGGAGGGAGGAAATCACTAAATTTTTAATGGAAAACATTGCTGAAAATATTTGGTATAATTTGAGTATTAAGTATGGGTGGAGATATTTATATTCTAATCTTAAATGTGAAAGGAAGCTATGCATTGTTATTACTTATAGAGCCCAACTGGGAAGAACAGGTGATTTACAATAGTAGCCAAAGAGCTGTGAACCAAGTATGGCTGGGACATTCCTTGAATTCATACCTGTGGCAGAATCTATTCACTACACAGTCCATCCAAGGGGGCCTAAACCAAGGAATGTCTCTACATCCCAAACCCTTGGCATAATA
Source organism: Galagoides demidoff (assembly GCA_963574575.1). NCBI lineage: Eukaryota > Metazoa > Chordata > Mammalia > Primates > Galagidae > Galagoides > Galagoides demidoff. The sequence continues at coordinate 59,788 of CAUYQV010061519.1, forward strand.
GATTTATAACACAGAAAAAATAAAAAGTTGAAATTACCTGTAATTCTGAATGAATTACAGTTCATTCAGTTCAATCATACCAGTGTCAATATTTTAATAATTATAACTATAAAATTGATATAAGTGCCAAATAATAAAATCTTCTAGAACAGTGGTTCTCAACCTTCTTCATGCTGCGACCCTTGAATATAGTTCCTCATGTTGTGGTCACCCCCAACCATAAAATTGAAGTAGCAATGAAAATAATTTTATGGTTGGGGGTCACCACAACATGAGGAACTATATTAAAGGGTTGTAACATTAGGAAGTTTGAGAACCGCTGTTCTAGAGGTTAATTTGCAATAGGCATCAATATCTTTCAAAATGTACCTATGATCTGATGCAAAAAGCTACGCCTCTAAAAATTTATCTGTAAGACACTATCAGAAATCTCCAGACAGACTGCATGTGCGTGTAGGTGTGTATAGTGAAACCTGCATGCAGCTTTGTGTTTTGCATATATTTTTGGTCATACATATGTGTTTGTGTATACACACAGTGTATATATAATCATTTTTTACATAAAATATCATAAGAGTTTTTCCTTAAACTTTTAGTCAAAATTCTACATTATTTCATTTTATTTAACTGGTTGTCCACATCGGACTTTACACTGTTTCCCTGTACTTCCTAAATAACACTGTGAAATACTATTCTTATGAATAAATCTAAGCATAAACCTTTTATCCTTCATTCTGAACAAAATTTAGTGCAAGTAATTACTGGCTAGGTACATTTTGAAGGTTTGGAAGATGAATCTATATTTCTACTAGCAGTTTATAAGAGTGTTGTTTTGTTATACTCTCAAGATACTGTAAGGCCAGGGACAGTGGCTAGTTAAATATATACAGCTATGATGTATTAGTGTGACCAGATAAGATTATCTTAACAGCATGACTTATAACGCATGCCTTTTTTTTAAATAGCTGAAAGCCATCATATTGTCATTACTGACTCTAGTAGAAACTCTGGACATCAAGGCTCCAGTGAGCTTCTGTGGTTGACACCAATTTGCACATGTGGTCACTCATTATTCTGAGAGGAATTATGTGTGCCCATGTAACTCCACTAGAAGGGGACACTCAGAAGCTTGTCTCTTGCCTTCTTCTTGACCTTGCCCCACCCACTTTTATTCCTTTGCTGATTTTAATCTTTATGTACTTGCTGTAGGAGATGTGACTGTGAGTATAAATAGCTTCTGAGTTGTGAGTCCTTCTGGAAGGTCCTCTTGGAGATCTTGACATAATTTAATTCTATTTACTTGAAGTATATGAGTGAGCAAACATAACCTGCAAGGTTAGAAGTCAGGATGCTGATAGAAGAGGGTGATGGGAAAGAAAACAAAAGGTGAGATGCTGATAACGTTGCTGGTTATGTATCAGGAAATTCCTCAAGTGATAAAAATTGCACCTCAAAACTTCAGTTTCTGCAAATTGCCTGTAAGTTTAGTATCATCTAAGGACAAATTCTTTTCCATAACAGTACCTTCTTTTTTTTTCTTTTTTTGGCCAGGGCTGGATTTGAACCTGCCGCCTCTAGTATATGGGAGCCGGTTCCCTACCCCTTTGAGCCCAGGCACGGCCCAACGGTACCTTCTTTTGAGAAGTAGTGTGGGACTTTCCGAAGACCAAAACACAGAATTCCAAATACCTATTTAATAGTGATGTCCCTGAATATGTAGGCTGTGCAAAGATGACCACTGGCCACCTCTGCAGTCTATGTTATATAAGCCCAGTGGACAATGTTAGATATTTCCCTTCCTTAGAAGAATCTTACAACCTTTCTATGTGTCTTATGTTAATTAGTGATGCAGTTTGCTTTGGCAAAGGGAAGAGGGAGAAGCTTTTTCATGAACTAAATATACTTCAAAACATTTTCCTCAGTATTTCATAAAAACACATCTCTCCACTCGTGTCTACTACCTCACTAAAGAACCCTAGCAATGGAGAGGGGAAAGGCACAAGTAGAAAGCAGAAGAAGAACACCAAATCATATCTTTCGGTGCTTATTAGCTGATCTTTGCTTCATTAGCACAACTCTAATTTATTGTATGATACTGGGTCACATTCACAGTTTGATTTTCATATTAGCTACATTTTCTATCATATATGTGTCTCATTGAGACAAAAAAGGCTGAGTTTCACCCATAATGTCACCTGCCTTGTAACCCAACACTGGGATAAAGAACAAATAAGTATTGTGTCAAATTTATCAATATTACTTAGATCTTTATCTGAGTCCTCACAGATATATATACTTTTTAGGGGGAGTGGCAGGTGATACTTGCAGGTAACAAACATTGGGTATGAAGAGTGTCAGAAGACCTTCATTAGGAGCCTTGAGTATGTGCCTGGGCTTGCCTAAGTGTCACGTAATACATTGTCAATCGTGGTGCCCAGATAAAAGAGTCCCATTAACAGGAAACAGTCTGAGTGGTTTTAAGGTATAAAATAATTGTATATTAATTAAGGATTGTTTTGAAAATAAATTAAATCCATTTAGTAAACTCTAATGTGGAAATTTAAGAATGTAAGAACAATGGAATTAAAAGGGCATGAACTACATTCTCTTTTAGTTCAGGGCTGAGACCCCTCAGATTGACGCTCAACAGGGAAATTACTTCATGTCATTTCCAAAATTCTTTTTATTTGAGAAATCATTTTGAGCAAATTAGAAGGAGTTATTCAAATCTTATTCTTCTTTATTCCAGTCACAGCAGGTGGAAGCTACACCATCCTGTGAGCTGAGTGCTTTCTGATGGGAATAGCTCCTTAAAGATAAGAACAAAGCTACAGATTATCCTCCAGCCATCGAACAGCAGTTTACTTTTTAAGAAATAATATGATTTCCTTTTCAGAAAGGAAAAATATACATGAAATATTATTTTGAAAGTGAAAGTAATGTGCTCTGACATCCGATTTTTAATGTCTTTAGCATGTTTACAATGTATTCATATTTATAAACTATTAAATATATAGGGTTTGCTGCTGTTTTCATTACAAAAGATTATTCAACTTGTATATTGAATATAAAACATTGTAAAAGATTCATTTTCCCATATGGAGTGGATTCTGTATAATCTGAATATTTAGCACTAACTGAAGACAGAAGATATTTACTGTAATTATTATTTCATTTTAGTTCTACAGTGACTGGCAGCTGGCCTTTGGAGTCTGCTTCAGTCTTAAGCTTCATAATCAAACTAAAAGAAACATTTGGGAGCATAGGTACACATGAGTACATGCACAAACACACAAACACATAGGTTAACCTGATTTAAAAATAAAAATTATAATTTGTACATTTATATTTGAAATATCATGGTCTTTCCAGACACGTTTAATACTCTAAATTTATAGAGGAGGAAATAAAAATCTGAAAGATTAACTATTATATCCAAAGTTGTAGTTTACATTGACAAGTCCCCAATCCAGGATTTTTCCATTATACTAAACTGTTTTACATCATTCTCAAAATGACTAATTTGATAAATTATTATATAATACATGATACAATATGTAAGGTAAAAAATGTACAATAAGAATTATAGTACAATATCTGGGGACACTTAACTTTTGCAATTATTAATATTCTGGCATCTCCTTTTTTATTTTAATTTTACCCTTTTAACTAATACCAAGTGCAAATTAAAAAAAAAAAAAAAGAAAGAAAAGAAACTGAGGGAGCTGGTTCCTAACATTACAACTCTTCAATATACCTTTTGGTATTGTGATTTTCTAATGAAAGTTTATTTAAAGAACTAGGTCATACATTTCATTATCCTCAGCGTGGTATGTGATGCTTCTTTGGATGTATTTCTGTACACCTTTATGAGCAAAACATGTCCCAAATTGATAAAATTAATTAACATAATTTTTTATCTCTATTAGTACACATATGGCAATTGTTCTGAATAAGAGATCTCTAAAATTTATTTTAAAATATTTAATTTAAAGGATCCATCAATATCAATGGTATATTTGCTCCAATGTGTCTTTTTTTTTTTAGAAATATTTAAAA
>CAUYQV010061520.1:0-10513 GCA_963574575.1 Galagoides demidoff
TGGGGACAAGGCATCCAGCCAGGGAAGGTGGCAAGTATAAAGGGCCAGTGCAGATGAGCAGGTGGGAGTGACTGTGGCTGCTGTGTGGTGGGAAGGGAAGGAGGCACGTGCACGGGAGGGGTGTCAGCAGAGGTCGGGTCAAAAAAATTAAAAAAAAAACTAAAAATGAAAAAGGAATGGTGACTTTTGGGTAAAGAGAACTCTCAGGGTATGTCAAGACATCTGAAGTGCGGGTGAGGATTTCTGGAGCACATTAAGCCTCATTGTCTAATGTCAAAGTGCAGAGATCAACCCAGGATCTACAGGGCTATCAACACAGGCATTAGGAACACAGGGCAAGACCTTGTAGAGGAAAACGCAAAAGCAAATGCCAGGACTGGGATTGGAGATACATGGTTGGAGAAGGCAGCTGGCTGGCACATGTCTATTACAGGTGGAATTTTGCTCCCTCAAATTCACATGTGTTTACACAATGTGAGTAAATTGGGGGATGGAGTCTTTGAAGGGGGAATTAGGGTAAAATGAGATGACTAGGATGTGACCTGATCCAGTAGGATTGGCGTCCTCCTTACCAGAAGAGGAGACTGAGAAACAGATGCACACAGAGTGGTGACCGTTTGGGGACCATTCGGGGGAACGTGGCTGTCCAGCAGAAGGGGAGAGAGGCCCCTGGGTTTCATCTTGTCCTGCTGATACCTTGATCTTGGACTTTGAGGCTTCTGAATCACGAGACAGTAACTTTGTGTAGTTTTAAGCCAGCCAGGGAGTGTGTGCAACATTTTACGGTCGCCCTAGCCAACTACTACAGTGGTGGGTGGAGTCAGCCTTCCTGGGGGCATCCCAGCCCCACCCTTAGTAACTCTGATCCTGACTTAATCCTTCCATCCCTCTGGTTCTTTCTCTATAAATGGTGATAAGAGCACCTCCGCCCCCTGGCCAAGGTGATCCCGCAGTTTAACACCTGAACATTCCACTAACAGGAGTGAACAGAAGTCACACCTGCCAAGGTTTCTCATCCTATTTTTCTCATAATTCATTCCAAGGATTCACTACTTTTCCTGCCGGAGCCCATGACTGCCCTGTGGGCTATGAGGCGGCTCTGAATCACAGCTGGCTGTCCACATGCACCAGCAGTCTCTCTGGATCCCTGTGTTTAAAAGGTTTTTTTCTTGCTAGTTATGATTTGGGGTTTATTTCTCTATCTCATGACCCAGGCCTGCCTTTGTGAGCTATCTTTTGTGATAAATAATTCTCTCTCTGTGGCCTAGGAGAAGGATTACAAACCGAAGCCCCATTCCCCAAGAGTCACTGCCTTATGATACAACTATTTCTCATTTGAACATGTTTGTCGAGCTTTTTATACAGGCAAAGCTCACTTGGGCACTTTCACATGTGTTATCCCACTGAACGACTACTGCTCACTAGGACACCCTCGGGACACGTGTATCACCATGCAGAGATGACTCTAGAAGGTTCACCCAAGGCCTGAGAGTGGGCGGGGAGCTGAGCCAGGATGCAAAGCCAGCCCTGCCCAGCCTCGGCTGCTCTGTTCACATCACGTGTCTCTCCTCCCACTAGACACACCGTGGTTTGCCTGTCTGCTTTACCTGGCCTTGGGTCCCTGGTGGAATTCATCTGCAAAGGCCTCACACAAGGACATAATATGCACTCAGGGCTAATTGTACTGAAATCCTTGGGAAAAGATGGTATAACCAGGTGTGTTCTGCTTCAACAGCTCTGGCTGAATTTCGAGTTCTGTGTTTCCCTTCTCACCTGCAGCCACGGCTCTCGTCTTTGTCTTTCTCCAGGGTTGTTACTTTCAGGTATTTCACCCCCGGTCTCTCCCTGCCAGCTCCGCTCCTCCCCCCTGGAGCTTCCTCCCTTCCCAGCTGTCCTCCCCTCTGGGAGAGCCCCTTGCCTGAGTGGACAGTAAGAGTCCGTCATCAGTCCCCCCAGTAGGAGACGGAATAGTCTGTAGTTCTGAGACTGATGAGGGTGGAAATGCCTGAGACTCAGAACATGAGTCTGCACGTGGGACCCCAAGAGGCAGGGTGTGGCTGGGGGGGTGCAGGAGCGGCTCCCGCAGGGCCTGGGTACATGGTGGAGACTTGCCAAACCTGCTTCCTGTTCTCTTCAGACAAAAGTGATTCCTGGCTGAGTCATCTAGGAGAGACTGGGGGCTTTTCTGGCGCCTGGCCTGGGCCTCGCACCAAAGCAAACGTAGTATTTTTAGGGAACAAAAAAGTCCTTCCATTAAGTTTCGTGCATTCAGACAAGTTCTGCTTCCCATTGGCTCTCAGATGATGAGTACGGGTATCACCGGCCCCGAGCCTCGGTCAGCTCAGCACCAGGATGGGAACCACCGTGACTCTAACACCTGCCTGGCAGGGCTCAATTGTAGCTCCACAAAAGTCCTGTGTTTGGGTCCCAGTCTCCAGGATTTCAGAATGTCACCATGTTGGGAGGAAAGGCTTCCAGAAGTGATCAAGTCAAAATGAAGTCATCAGTGTGGGCCAGAGACCAACAGGTGTGTGTGAAAAGGGGGAATGTGGAGCCGACATGCTAAGAGGGAGAGGGTGAGAAGACACGGGCCTTGGACAAGCCAAGGAGGGCGGCCTGGAGGACAGCCTTTATCCCAGCCTTGGACGGAGCCAGCCTGGGGACAGCATGATGTTGGACTTCTATCCTCCAGAACAGCGAAGCAGTAGATTCTGTTGGCTCAGCTGCCCCGTGTGTGATGCTGTGGTAGCCGGCCCGAGCGCGCTAGTGTATAGCCTCAGAAGATTTTAAAGGGGAGAATGAAATACTACATGTAACCTGCTCAGCAGTTGCACAGGGAGCTCTCAAAGACGCATTATCACAATTCCCTTCTTCAGCATGTTGTCAGTGACATCCTCGTCATTGACATTGAGATGGAAAGGTGTGCCCTACATTGAAGTGTGTGCCGAGACGGTCATGTATTTCGATCTGAGCGAGAAGTGTGCGTGAATGTGTGTATATGTGTATATGTGTGTCTGTGTGTATACCTGTGTGTATATGTGTGTGTTGCCTGTTTCCATCTCATGGCTTTGCGTTGGAGAAATAGTGGCCCCTTACTTCTCTCACCCAGAGTTACTCTGTGCGGGAAGTGAGGAGTTGGCACCTGCATCCAGGAATCGTGAAGGTCCCTTTCAGCTCAGAGCGATGTTTCTATGTTTGTGTCACCATTGACCGGTTGGTAGTTTCCTGTCAATGTAGGACTCAGTTCCCCACTAACAGATCCAGGGTAAAGTCACTAAATCTGTAGTAAGGAAACCAGAACTTGGGCTCTGAATCTCTCATTAAGTACGTGTGGGTCTTCAGACAAGTTTCTGGATTATGAGCAAAGACAGGTATAGCCGGGCAGAGCCTGGGTGATCAATACAGTCTTAAAGAACCTATGAGGAAGTCGGATCCCGACGGTCACCTAATGTAGGTGATAATGTTCCCTCCATCTGTGGGTAGTCCAATCTTGCTGAACAATGCAGTACATCTCTTGCTGAAAAAGTTTTCTTTCTTTTAATGTAGTTTAATCATCCTCCTGCCATACGATTAGCATTTTCAAGTGGATCTGAGTTAGTTGAAGCAGATGGTTTATCTTCTCTCATAGTGTTTCGACTTGGACATTATATCATTTCTACATCTAACTCCGTCCTTGCAGTGCTCAAGGAATCTTTCCAAATTCTGCGCACTGTGTTTTGACTTATTTAATGCAGACGTACTTTGCCCGCAGTAAACATGATTACCAAAATACTTTAACTTGAGAGCTTCTGCTTCCCTCTCTGGTGTAATTAGTCACACTGCACTCTCTCTGCATTTAGGGGAACGGGAGGGAAAAAACACCACACACAGCATCTTGCAAATGTGTCTTCACTTCTCTCCAGCTGCTGGCTCCACTCTTTTGAGTTTTCAGAGTGTCAAACCCTTGAAACAAGGGCAGGAAGGTGGAGAGCTCCAGAGCTGTCCCCTGATCACACACCTCTAAACACAGAGGGTGGAACCCACGCACGGATGGGCTGGACCTCGCCAAGAGGGGAAGCTTTGAGACTAAAAAGTCCGATCCAAGACACTTGGCTTACTGCTGCCTGGGGTGAAGGGTTTTGTCTTCTTGACTCAGAATAAGAACAATCCCCTTGAGTCGGAATGATGACCCAGAACCACGGAAGGCCTTTGCCAGCTTACAACACACCTTTCAATTTGATCTTCCCACCAAGGAGGTAACCACGAAAGGAATAACTGTGTGACATGTGGAGTCCAACCTGTCTGGGTACTGATTCCTGATCTTGGCTGAGAAAAAGAATTCAGCTTTCCCTGGGGGAGGATGTGAGTTTCAGAGTTGGGATCTGGAAATCTGGGAACAGGGGGTCTGGCACTAGGCAGGTTTTCAACAAGCAGTGCCCGTTATGTTCTCAGATGATGAAACTGAGGCTCAGAGAGTCTTCACGGGATTTGTGAACATCATGTCCTATCAGGCGCAAACAACGTAGTTGTTTTCTTTTATTTGAGGCAAACTTTACCTGTGGCGAGATCCCTAACTCACTCTCTACCTTTGATCTCAAGCTCTCTGGTGACACACAACTTCATTCCTCAGAAAACTTAAGCCACAGACTGCAACTTTAGGCCTGAGTCCAAGCTCCTGTGCTGGGTGAAGTGTAAGTGTCCCCAGGGGACTGAGTGTCCTTGGGGACACCGTGCCTTCTGCACATGGCTCTCCTCCTGGGAGTGTTTCCCTCTGTTAAGCCAGAAGATCTGCCCATTTCTGCTTCTGCTATTCACTGTCCAGCACCTGCAGCAGTACAGCTCACACACACCCCACACACAGCATGTGGACATGATTCTCACTGCCTGGGGTCATACGGAAAGATTTTAGCCACTCTCTTCTGTAAGTGAGCAATTTCACGTCTCTTAACCTTTCACCATTTAAAATAAGACCTAGAATATTCAAAGGGGAAGGAAGAACCCAATGTGGGCTACAGAGAACCCCAGACAGGTGAGGAACAGGAAGATAACACTGGGCTGTCTCCCATGAGTTTAAGACTCCAGGAGAGAAAATGTTCTCAAGTATAAAAACTGACAGATGATATTTCTGCAACCATTGAGAAGGTGAGGACGTGTAGAACTGCGTAAAGAGGTTGTTATTTTTTTCTTTTCTTTCATTCATTTCTTATAATGGGGCAGAAGTGGACCTTTTGCTTCTGTAGATCAGGGAATTTAGCAATGAGCCAGGGCGGAAGTGTGAAATGCACTATTAAAGCAGAGGGGAAGCAACGGGCAGCCCTGAGCAAGGAGAACGCAGCTTTTCTTGGTCCCCGTGACCTTCCTCCTCCTCAAGCTGGGGTCACCAGAGCCCACGTCCAGGCTCAGCCCCACACCTGCCTGACCAGGAGGGTTTCACCTGGTGTCCGGGAGCTGGGGCCGGGGCGAGGACAGCTTCAGGGACAGTCCTGTGCAGAGCCTTGCTGGGGTCTGAAGGGACAGGGCTGTCACTCGAGCCGATCTTATCTTCAGTTAGCACTTGGCTGTTCTGTTCATCCTGGAGTTTTGACTTAATCTTTGTAGCTTTTGCATTAGAATAGCATTTACCTTGACTATGGAGAATTTTTGACCTGGCCTTCCGGTCACATCAGACCTGTCCTGAGTTACAGAGAAAGGCGTCGGCCCTGTTCCCAGTCCTGGATCCAGAGTCCCCACCCCGGGGGGAGGTGTTGCAGCCCATTTTCTCCCAGACTGGCGTCCCCATGTTCCTGCCAGTGCCCACGCCACTGCAAGTTTCTGCTGTTGAGTTTCAACTAGGCCTGGCCACATCCTGAAAAGTACTCAAATGTCAATATAGTTTTTGAATTTCTGAATGTCTCTAATTCTACTTGCTACCGCTTGATAGCTGTGACATCTATTTGACATACATGTGTGGCCTTGTCTAGGTAACCAGCTGCCCTGAACTTTGGGTGACATGTGACAGTGGCCGTGCTGGATTTCCTCTGTACTCACATGGCCATTGTGCATCTTAGGGAGGAGTACTCCATGGCAGCCTCAGGGAGGAGTACTGCCAGCCTCAGGAAGGAGTAATCTGTGCCAGCCTCAGGGAGGAGTACTCTGTGGCAGCCTCAGGGAGGAGTACTCCATGGCAGCCTCAGGGAGGAGTACTCCATGGCAGCCTCAGGGAGGAGTACAACTTTCTGGCTGGACTTACAGAGCCACTCTGGACTTTGTCTAAAATATGGCACATATGTTCCTTGAGAACAAGGCTGACCACACCAGCCTCATGTCCCTTTCGGACACTGTAGATGTAACCCAGAAGTGAGTTGTTATTCAGCCAAGCACTGAGCTGGCATGACACCTAAGGTGATCTGGAAGAAAATGCCCGTCTCAGGGAGGACTCCATGGCAGCCTTAGGGAGGAGGACTCTGTGCCAGCCTCAGGGAGGAGGACTCCGTGGCAGAGTCAGAGAGGAGTACTCCATGGCAGCCTCAGGGAGGAATACTCTGTGACAGTCTCAGGGAGGAGCACTCTGTGGGCTCACATGCGCTGAGCGATGGGTAGTGGAAATTCAAGGGGCTGCAGTCACAAATCAAAGCAACATCTGTTCTGTACCCAAACCTTTCTGACTGTAACACGTCCAGTCCTGCCACCTGCCCTTGTTGCCTTTTCAGGAGCGCAGTGACAGCACAAAAGACCCCGTGCTCTCTTCCACTGACCTCACAGGCTTGGTCATGCCTTGTTGGGAAAAATCTCCTGCTAAGTTTCCATAAACCAAGCCCTCTCAGCCACGAGTATGCAGGTTTCCCTTGTGGAACCTGCCGATTTAGAGTTCTTTCAGTCAACGTCATCATTTGCTGTGAGAGCTCTCTAACTATCTTCTCACAATGCTGGGTATCCGGGATTTCATAAAAGTGATAATTTGGGAATTTGGGGAGGAGAAAGTTTGTGTTAGAACCAAGGAAAGAAATGGTGTTAGCTGTCCTGGATCCTGTCTCTGGTTCTTCCCGGCGTCACGAGGCAGCAATCCTGTGCCTCCAGCGTCCCCTCTGCCTTCTGAAAGCCGTTGCTGAAAGGTCCTCATCTGCTCTTTAAAAATTTAAGTTTTGGACTTTCAGGTAAAGTCTGACTGGATGAGATGACTTCTCCGAAATGTGTGTTCAGCAGAACTAAAATTCTGCTGTGTGTGTTAATATTTTCAGAATACTAAATAATTTCTAGGGACCCTTCTTATTGTTGCCTATACAGTAAGTGCTTTAGAAGAATATTCCATTTCCAACAGGCATAATTAGGAGAAAGCCAATATGCCCTTGAAAATGGACAAAACTCAGGAAATTTCTCAATAACTGAACACCTAAAGAAATGGTAGGTATAGTTTTACATCAGAGAAAATAAAGCCTAAAAAGTACCAGGTGGACATTTCATTAATTCCTGTCACTGTGACTGTTATTAGTTATGTGTAAATTAGTTAATAATAAGTATGATCTTAGAGAAAAGCAAAGGAAAATTTTACTGTTAATATTTTCACTTGACGAATGTCTGCTACCCGGTATGATGTAAAAATCGGCTATTTTTGGAGATAATTTAAACAACTCTAAAGTTGTATTTATGCTTTGTACTCACCAGCCCAATAGGAGGCAAAAATACACCTGCTGTGTGTCTAGACTTGTCCCCACACTGGGGACAGAAGCAGGCAGACGTCTGTGATTGGCTGGTTCAGCCACCTCATCTTACAGACCAGGTAACTCTACTAGACTGGGCATCTTCGCTGTCTGCAGGTCAGAGCAACAGGCAGCCCTGCCGAGGACTTCACCAGAGTCACCAGAGTCACCCCGTGGGCACGGGGCATCTCCTCTGTCTGCAGATCACAGCAACACGCAGCCCTGCCGAGGACTTCGCCAGAGTCACCCTGTGGGCACCGGGCGTCTCCTCTGTCTGCAGATCAGAGCAACGCGCAGCCCTGCCGAGGACCTCACCAGAGTCACCAGAGTCACCCCATGGGCATGGGGCATCTCCTCTGTCTGCAGATCACAGCAACACGCAGCCCTGCCGAGGACTCCACCAGAGTCACCAGAGTCACCCCGGGGGCATGGGACATCTCCTCTGTCTGCAGATCAGAGCAATACGCAGCCCTGCCGAGGACTTCACCAGAGTCACCAGAGTCACCAGAGTCACCCTGTGGGCACTGGGCATCTTCGCTGTCTGCAGATCACACCAACACGCAGCCTTGCCGAGGACTCCACCAGAGTCACCCCATGGGCATGGGACATCTCCTCTGTCTGCAGATCAGAGCAACATGCAGCCCTGCCGAGGACTTCACCATGGGCACGGGCGTCTCCTCTGTCTGCAGATTAGAGCAACGTGCAGCCCTCCCGAGGACTTCACCAGAGTCACCAGAGTCACCCCGTGGGCACCGGGCGTCTCCTCTGTCTGCAGATCAGAGCAACATGCAGCCCTCCGGAGGACTTCACCAGAGTCACCCCGTGGGCACGGGGCGTCTCCTCTGTCTGCAGATCAGAGCAACATGCAGCCCTCCGGAGGACTTCACCAGAGTCACCAGAGTCACCCCGTGGGCACCGGGCGTCTCCTCTGTCTGCAGATTAGAGCAACGCGCAGCCCTGCCGAGGACTTCACGTGCTTCTCCTCTCTCCTCACGGTGCCACAAGTCAACCGGAGACGTTGTTGTCACCCAGAACTGTGTTGTTATTTTTTTACTTTTTAATTTCAAAATCTCTCATATTTCTTTGCTTTTTTTTTTTTCACCCACCGATAACCAGGTTCAGGTCTCCAATGCCTTGACATAATTCCTTCCTACTCCCGATTCTGTACTTTCAACCCATCCTGTACCCCACTGGTGACCCTAGACATGATTATTATTAATAGTTCATTAAATATATATCAGAAATTATTACATACTTGGCACATAATATGTATTAATTATGGGTAGTATACTTAAGGGTGGTTTTGCTCAGGATGGGTCTAAACTAAGATAGTTCATTAAATTTAATTTAAAGGGAAGTATAAAATAAAGAATCATATGAGTGTAGTGAAGCCATGACATTTGGAATATACGGTTGAAAAGAACCTGGAATGTGGGAGAGAAATTCTCTGGGAGGCTTGGTTCTGCCATATCCAAGGCCCAGGAGATGTGAGCCTTGGGCTTGTTACACACTAGAATTTAAATAAATACATCTAGATATATAGTGCATTTACACCAGTTATGAACTTGCCTGACTTTTGTTAATGCAATGCCATTTGTCTCTCAGCCCGTTTCCACCTGGGTGATGAGAAATTCAACCTTCTACAGGTTCTGAGGGAGTGACCATCCTCCTCTCTAATGGTGCTAAGAATCTAGCACTTCTGTGGGCTTGGGAACGGAGGGACAGTCCTGATTTTACTTCATAGACATTGTTGTGACCTTGTCCTCCTACAAGATGCTACTGTGGAGAGAGGCTCCTTCCCAGGGTGCATAGAATTTTCATTTTCCAACTTGAAATACATCCCAGGGCTCTTATACAAGATGCAGAAAAGGAGGGTTTGGCAATATTCTTCAGTCAAGAAGAAAAAAAGTATTTTTGTTTAGTTCTCCCATAGTAGCGAGAACCAAACACAAGTGGATTTAATCATTTCTGGCTACACAGGGAAGGGTATCTTGGAAAAGCACGAGGGATAAGCATCCATTGTCAGAAACATCAGTAAGGGTCTCAGTACATGGGATGTGGCACTGAGCCTGCTCCTGGGCTCCCTGGAGGTGAGTCTGACCTTGCACGGGCATTCACCTGCTCTGCTATAAACACAGCCTGCTTTGATATCCGGATCTCAAGACCTCCACATGCTGGAGGTTGAAAGATAATGACATGACACCTGGAATAGGGAATCAGCACCACTGAAGTGGGGGTGCCGAAAGATTCTCCAAGTTCTCATCACCTCCTCCTCCTCCTAGTGAGAATCCTAAGAGGCAGCTACGTTTGTTCCCATTTGACCAGTGAGAAAGTCAGGACTCAAAGAGAATAAGTAACCCGAGAGAGCAGGACAGCGGATCTGGACACGAATCCCTCTGACCCCAGTATCTGGAGTGTTTCCTTTATGTCCTGAGAGTTTACAGAGGCCGGCAATTTCTAGACGTCATCGTTTCTGTGGCTCATATCACGTCCCTGCCATTTTTTAAATGGCAAATTCTTTGCGGAGTTCTCCCTTCTCTTCGGATGTGAGAGCCTGAGTAATGTTGAGAGAACGTGTTTGGTTCCATCAGGGTAAAAAAGAAATAGTCAAATGACTTTGGCCTCAACCCAAGGGGAGAGAGACACAGAGAGAGGGAAAAGAGAAACACAAGTTATTTTTTTTTTTTTTTGAGACAGAGCCTCAAGCTATCCCCCTGGGTAGAGTGCCGAGGCATCACAGCTCACAGCAACCTCCAACTCCTGGGGTCAAGCAAGTCTCCCACCTCTGCCTCCCAAGTAGCTGGGAGCACAGGTGCCCGCCACAACGCCCAGCCATTTTTTGGTTGCAGCCATCATTG
>CAUYQV010061521.1:0-26170 GCA_963574575.1 Galagoides demidoff
GTGGTCCCAGCTACTTGGGAGGCGGAGGCAGGAGACTCGCTTGAGCCCAGGAGTTGGAGGTTGCTATGAGCTGTGATGCCATGGCACTCTACCCAGGGGGATAGCTTGAGGCTCCGTCTCAAAAAAAAAAAAAAAATAGATTGGCTAGAGATTTGTAAGTGGAAAATCAGGAAGGGGTGTGGGTGTAAAAACTTCTAGGAGGAAGAAAGTTCCAAAGAGAAAGCTCTTCCCCACAGGGTCACATGCAGCAGAGGGTAAAAGTGAGAATAAATAAGGGAATAAATATCAGCTTTGGCAATGACCTTGGGTAATCCAGTAGTTTGGGGGATTCCGGGGAAAATGAAATTGAGATTGCAAAAAATGACTCTTATAATACAGAGAAGGAAGAAGAACAGAGATATAGGAAGACATGTGGTCAAGAGAGAGGTTCTGAATTAAAGAGATTTGGGTACATTTACATCCTGAGGGAAGGCATTCATTGGAATGGTTGAAGGTACAAAAAGGGAGAGAAACTGGATGGAATAAGAGCTCAAAGTACTTGAACCCAGTGAGGTGTAGAAGAGCACATTGAAGAAAGAGTCTGTTATAAAGGTAAAGGGAAGTAGAACCAGTTAGTGAAAGACTTTAGGAGTTGTGGGTTTTCTTTCCCCACCAAGCTGGGGACAGCCATCAGTTACCTGTTATGCAGGAGTTAGGGAAGAGGAAAGGGATAGAGGGCATCCAAGAGCTGGAGGATAGTGAGGTGTATAATTTTAGATGCAACACAATTCTTTGATAATCATGATAACTAAAAAATTAAAAATTACAGGTATTTAAATGGAAGATGACCTAGCAATGTAGTGTGACTTCAAATATGAGAGACAGACAAGCTGGGAAACATCCAAGAGCAGGACTGTAATGCATTTATCCTCTGTGTATTGATTAACTATGCTGGGACCTCCACAAACCAAGAAAGGACGCTCCATCCCAGCTAAAGAACTCGTATCTGGTGAGGAAGAAACCAAACCAATCATCATCATAGGGGAAGTCAACCACCACCGAGATGCAGGTAATGCTCTGGAAGGAGATGTGTGAACACTTCACTTATTGAGAAGAAAGGGAGAGAATCAAAGCCAGAGAATGCTGGGAACAAGTAATGTTTGAGCAGAGACTTGGAAGATAAGAAGAAGGTCCCTGAAGGAGGCTGGAGCATGGGCTAGAAAGGGCATTCTGAGAAATGGAACAAATGTGCAGAGACACAGAGAGAGTGTCAGAAAGAATCAAGTCAGGAGGCTTCATCTCTCTACTAGTTACTAAATAAATAAGAGTCTCGTGCTGCACCTGGAGCTTGTCAGGAACATGAAAACTCCCCAACCTCTCACACACGTTGACGAAGAAAAACAGGGCTTTTTGTTTCTCGGTGATCTCAAAACACTTTTATTATCTCCTGCTCCCAAGTTCTTGGTAAGTAATCTGATAAATATATTTGGTCAGAAGAGTCATAGATTAATCACGGCCTTACATCTAACCCTTGTTATAAGTATTTGCATCCTATTCTCATACCTCTAGACACAGAGCCCTCCTAATAGAGAAATTTTAGGCCCTGAAGAGGAAGAAAAGGGAAGGGAAATGAGAAGAGTATCTGTGAGCATTTCAACTCAGGTCACATCACTTACTCTGAATAGGTTACATTGTGTCTTGAATTTTAAAAAGTCATGTAATATGCAAAACACTCACCACATTAATGTAGGTGCAACCTTGGACAAATTGCTTTGAACATTTTCAATCACTAAGGAGGTTTAACTGAAAAAAGCTCCATTCTCCATGAAGGGAACCTCTGGGGAACACGGTGAATTCGAAACTTTAAGAGTAAATCAAATGTGTACAGAAAAGATAGAACAAGAAGTACGACTTCTCAAAAACTGGTCAAAGAAATGCTATCGGAGTTTAAAGTGCTAGTATTCTAATGTTTCTATTAAAGATAAAACACGAGAGAAATTATCACAAAATTTCCTAACCTTGGCTTGTGCGTAGGAATGCAGTTTATTTTGTAAAAAACACAAAAACAATTACAATTCATGAAAATACCAACTTTTGAAATCCTCTTAGTTAAAAATAAAGGTTTGTGTGGGACTAGGGATGCTAAGAAGCATAGATAAATGTGTGTTAAGTAATTATAAAACCTATTTCATAAGGCCCTCACCTCTGCTTGTCAAAGCCAGCAGCAGACAACACCAGCAATGCTGTTGGTTCCCCTTGCAAAGGCGAGGACAGACTGAGACAGGAGTTTAAAATCTAGGATCATGTTTGTCTTAGAATACGAAAGAGAATTTTGAATATATCAGACAGTTTAGGGCGATACTAAATCAGTTGCATTCCATTTTGTTTATCACCGTAAAGCCCCAGAGGTACTAAGTTTCTAAAAATAGGAACAGCAAGACTCATGGAGCAATCCATGGGTACAGCCGGATCACTTGTTATCTTAAAACATTGTAATTTCTTTCTGTGTTTATCTCTCTTTTTCTCTCTTTCTCTCTCTCTCTCTCTTTCTCTCTCTCTCTCACAATTTTTGTCCATGGTGTTTTCTTTTGGTTTCTAAGCCCATAGTCCTTTAAATCCCTTTTTATTTTTAAATGTTAATATTATTAAATTATTTTCAGACACAGCATAGATATTATAACATTTCTAGAGTCCTTATAAGGAAGGATTAGTCAAGATGACTCGGTGCTATGCCTATTCTTAAACATCTCTACTAAAATGAAAATGAAGTGCACAACACACACTTCAATATTAAAAAAAAAAAAGATATGTAAAAGAATAGATGGGCTCGATTAGGAAAAAGCTTTTTCGGCATAGACCTCTATTTTCTAGACAGAAAGGCAGGACAATATAAAAATATCATCGATGCCTACTTCCCTAATTTGGAATTTGTGATCACTCAGGAAAGGATTTGAGCCAAAGTATATCTAATTGTGTAAAATTATTATGAAGTTGTTTCTTTAGGCATGAAAAAATCTTTTTGGATATTTTCATCTGTGGAAATGAATAAAAGTATAAGGAGTCTTTAAATAGCATTCCTCTTTCCACTCTGCTCTCTCAGCCCAAATTCTCTTTATTCATCCCCTTCAATCTCCTCAAGCGAGAATCTTAGAATTACCATGGAGGAAGATATCAAGCTCTTGCTTGCAAAAGCTCTTTGCAAAAGCCGCCAGAGCCCTGACAATGCCCCACGGCTCCCTCGCCTTTTCAGGTAGTTACAGAGGCCCAGGTTGCCAAACCACTCTCTGCTTTGTCTCTCACTGTCTATCTCTTCTCATTATCGATGTGTGTTATAATTCCCCCATGCCCCAAACATCTTTCTCTGGAATACATCAGGTAGAACATCTGTCTCTGGAATACATCGTGTTTCTTTCATACTTTCTAGCCCTTTTTACCACCTTGAGCACTTATGCTCCGATCATGGGCTAAGTTGACCCTTCTTACCATTCAAGTCTCATTGCTATTGTCGCCCGATAAGAAATGTCTTTTCTGAGCACCCTATTCCATGACCCTGATTTCTATTAGCATTTTTTTATACTGGTGCCATCTGACTTGCTTATTTGATTACTGTCTGTCCCCTCCACTCATCCACTGCCACTAAAGTATAAGCTCCTTTGTGCTTAGAACAGTTGACTAAGGCATGATAGGCATTCAATACATATTCTGGGAATGAAGGAAAGAATGAATGACAAGTGAATGCTCACCTCCCCCATTTGACAGTGAGTTCTTACAAGGCAGGGACCATGCCTCATTCATTTTCATGTGCCTTGTACCTAGTGAGTATTATGGGTACAGAGAAACATAGTGGGGATTCAATGAATGGTCACTGAATAAATTAATTATTCATTAATAAATATTTATATATTTATTATACACACAGGAAAATTGTGAGCTTGCACAGATTAATATCTCCATAGAGTTGGTTAGAGAGTTTTGGAAAGGGTAACAAAAGCAGGGGATCTAAGATTTGGGAGATTACAAGCCTTCAGTGTTGGTTTTAAGTTTAAAGAACATAAGTGACTCACCCATGGTGTTTAAAAGTGATAAGATTACAACTTTTTCATCTTTTCTTTTTTTTTACTTCAAAATATGAAGGAAATATAAATTGTGTTTGTTACATGGATAGTTTTGCACTGCTTGAGTCAGGGCAGTAAGGGTACCCACCACCTGGACAGTATTCATTGTACTTATTTGGTAAGTTTTTCTTCCCCTCTTCTTCCTCTCTCTCCCTCTTTCTTTATTTCCACAGACTTTTACTTCCCTCTGTGCACATGTGTGCACCTTGGTTATTCCCAATTTGATAGCAAGTACACATGATGTTTGTTTTTACATCCTTCAGATATGTAAGGATAATGGTTTACACTTCCATCTAAATTACTATAAAAGGTATTAATTCATCTTTTTTTATGGCTGAGTAGTATTCTACAGTATACATTTTGCTAACGCACTAATGAATTGATGGGCACTTGAGTTCATTCCACACCTTTGCCATTGTGAATTGTACTGCAAAAAAGCATTCAAGCATAGGTATCTTTTAGATAAAATGGCTTATTTTCCTTTGGGTAGATACCCAGTAGTGGGATTGCCGGATTGAATCTCCATACCGTCTTCCATAGAGGTTGTACTAATTGCATTCCCACCTAGAGTGTATAAGCATTCTTTTCTTATTTATTTGATTATTATTTGTCTCCTCCCCTCATCCACTGCCAATAAATGTAAACTTCTCAGTGCTTAGAACAGTGGTAGGCATTCCATACATATTCTTGGAATGATGGAATGAAAAATGAGCACTCACCTCTCCCAGTAGACACTGAGTTCTTGCAGGGGAGGGGCCATACCTCATTCATTTTCATGTCCCTTGTATCTAGTCTATAGTATTGTGGGGACAGAGAAACACAGTAGGGATTCAATAAATGATCACTGAATAAATGATTTATTAAATAATAAATTATGAATATATTTTTAAATCCATGTCAACATCTATTGCTGTTGACTTTTTTTATTGTTTGGGATACATTGAGGGCACAATGAATTAGGTTATACTGATTGTATAGGTAAAGTCCCTCTTATACTTGTGCCCCACCCCCAAGAGGTGTGCCATATACCATGACCTGTCCCCCACCTTCCTCCCCTCTCCTCACTTGCTCATTCCCCTACCCACCCCTATATTAGCTCATCTGCTGCCTTCATATTAGAATAAAGTACATTGGCTTCTTGCTTCTCCATTCCTGTGATGCTTTACAAAGAAGAATGTGATCCCCTCTATCCAGGTTAATATGAAAGATGTAAAATCTCCATCTTTATAATGGCTGAATAGTATTCCATGGTATACATATACCACAGCTTGTTAATCCATTCCTGAGTTGGTGGGCATTTATACTGTTTCCACATTTTGATGATTGTACATGGACCAATGATAAACAGTCTAGTCTAAATGTCCTTGTGATTAAATTTTTTTTTTCTTCTGGGTAGATGCCTAGTAATGGGATTGCAGGATCAAATGGGAGGTCTAATTTGAATTCTTTGAGGAATTTCCATACTTCTTTCCAAAAAGGTTGCATTAGTTTGCAGACCCACCAGCAGTGTAAAAGTTTTCCCTTCTCTCCACAAACATGCCAGCGTCTGCAGCTTTGAGACTCTGTGACGTGGGTCATTCTTACTGGGGTTAGGTGATACCTCAGGATAGTTTTGATTTGCATTTCTCTGATAATTAGGGACAATGAGCATTTATTCATGTGCAGTTTGTGAATATTTTCTCCTGTTCTATAGGTTGTCTGTTTACTCTGTTAATTATTTCCTTGGCTGTGCAGAACCTACTTAATTTAATCAAGTTCCATTTACTTATTTGCATTGTTACTGTAATTATTTGGGGGGTCTTAGTCATAAATTCTTTGCCTAGTGTGACATCTAGAAGAGTTTTTCCTACATTTTGTTCTAAAATTATTACTGTTTCATGCCTTATATCTAAGACTTTTATGTATCTTCACTTGGTATTTGTGGTTGGTGAAACATATTGGTCCTATTTTATTCTTCTGTACACGGCTTTCCAGTTTTTCCAGCACCATTTGTCAAATACGACATCTTTTCTCCAGTGTATGCTGTTGTCTACTTTGTCAAAAATAATTTGGCTGTATGAGGATAATTTTATAACTGTATTCTCTGTTTTATTCCATTGGTCTATGTATTTATTTTTGCCAATATCATGCTGTTTTGATTACTATAGCTTCGTAGTATAGTTTGAAATCCGGTAATGTGATGCCTCCAGATTTGTTCTTTTTGCTGGAGATTTCTCTGGCTATTTGGGTTCTTTTCTGGTTCCAAGTGAAACATAGAATTATTTTTTCTAGATTTGTGAAATATGACATTGGTATTTTGATGGGGATTGTACTGAATCTGTAAATCACTTAAGTAATATGGACATTTTAATAATGTTGATTCTACCAACCCCATGAGAATGATATATTTTTTCCTTTTGTGTCTTCTTCAATCTATTTCCTCAGTGTTTTGTAGTTCTCTTTGTAGAGATCTTTCACCTCTTTGGTGATGTATATTCTTAGGTATTTTGGTTTTTTTGTACGTATTGTGAATGTTATTGAATCTTTGATTTGATTCTCTGCTTGACTGTTATTGATGTATAGAAACGCTCCTGATTTTTTTGTTGTTTCCTTTCCTGGTTTTGGTATCAAGGTGATACTGGCTTTGTAGAATGAGTTGGGAGGATTCCTACCTTGTCAAAGTTGTAGAATAATTTCTGTTCTTTAAAAACAAAGTCTATATTAATCTTTGCAACACTATAAACTAACTTTCTTCTGGAGGCCACAAAAGTTTTGGCTTCTATATGGTGTGAGGTTCAGGAAGTTTGCCAAATGCTTGACTCTAGAGCTTGAGGTCTTCAAAGAGAGTGGATCTGGCAATACAGAGACCAAATCCTGCAGAGCTGGATCAGACAGAATCCATCTTTTCCCTGCTATGTTGCCAGGGCACAGAGGGAGACTCTCAGAGGCAAAGCACTAGTGTCATTGGAAAGAAGAACTCTCTACTTACACCCATTATATTTCCAAACCAAAAATTGCAACATGCCTCAGCTTCCCAATTAGCTCAGATCACAGGTGCCCATCACATGCCAGGCTAGTTTTTCTATTTTTATTAGAGATAGGGGTCTCACTCTTGCTCAGGCTGATCTGGAACTGCTGAGCTCAAGCAATCCACCTGCCTCAGCCTCTCAGAGCCCTAGGATTATAGGCATGAGCTATCATGCATGGCCCTTCTTTTACTATATTCTTGGGAATTATTTTCTTAGTGGTTCCCATTATGATTACAATTACCATCTGGCCTGAATCGGTATTTTTGAAAGCTCTCCAGGAGCTCAATATGCGACGTAAATTTTGTAAAAGAATTGTCAAGAAAGCAACCCTCAGAGGGTGCTCTCCAGACCGGGAGCATCAATCAACGCCACCTGAAAACTTGTTAGAAATGAAGATCTACAGTCCCACCCCACACATAATTTTGGATGGAGTCCAACAATCTGTGTTTTACGACACCTCTCCACGTGATTCTGATATATCCTGAAGTTGGAGAATTTGTGTTTCTGAGCTTTTTCAAATTAATATTCAAGAAGAACTAGCTTTTTACAAGAGCTGTTTCAATTCTAAAATTTTTAAGTGACTAAGGGAATCATATATCTGTCTGGATAGTTTTTAAAACATTGTCAGTGCTCACCAGCATTTTCCAAATGTACATCCTTATGATTTTATTTAAGCACTGGTCAGAATTGATGGATGTGTATGTTGAATACCATGTGCTAATTTATCTGGCATCTGGCAAAACCGTATTATGCTAATGTGATGGATGATCCTGTTTCTTTGGAATGAGAAAACTTCCACATGGAGGCACAGTAATCATTCCCGAAGGAATGAACATAATGCAAACTGTCATCGTGGATAAGTTTTTTGGGCAAAGTATACCCAAAAGAAAAGGCGTCATTTTAAGCCTCTGTTCTCAGCAGTGGTGCTCTAGCCTCGCTCCCACCCAGAGCCTTTGACAGTGCCACTGAGACATGTCCGTCCTTTGTGGCTTTGGGCTTCATTTAGCAGGTGATGGAACATTTCAAACTTCTTCTACCTAACACATTTGGAGTATTTTCTACTTTCAGCCTTTTTTTCCTTCAAAGTCAAGGTAGGTATTGAGGCTTTAAGAAGCCAAAACGAGTACAACGAATACACAGGTGTCTTCCGCAAATGCAGCTTTGCCCAGGTGATTTTTTTCTAAAAAAAGATATTTTATAAACAATGTTAAAATACATGCAGTTACTGTCTAATCAACCCACCCAACAATTTTATTTCTAAAAATGCATATTAAAATATATCCCTGATGAATACAGTATATTAACATAGGTACAAGAAAATTAATCGCACATAGGTTTTTGGAAACAAGTGAAATGTCCACAGTTAGATGGAATAACCAATCAGGGGAAGTTGTCTCAGAAAGATTCAGTTATGGAGTCTTCTAGGGTTGCCTTAACAAAAACTGCAGATTGGGTGGCTCAAATGACAGAAATTTATTTTTCTCATAGTTCTGGAGGCTGGAAGTCCACAAGCAAAGTGTCAATAGGTTGGATTTCTCCTGAGACCTCTCCTTTTGGCTTGCACACTGCTGCCTGTATCCCCACATGATCATTCCTCATGGGGATTCTTACAATGACACTGGTCATATTGGGTCAGGTCACTTTCTTAACAGCCTCATCTAAACCTCTTTAAAGGTTATTCTCAAATATGATCAGTTTCTGAGGTCCTGCAGGTTAGGACTTCAACATAAAAATTTGGGGGACACAATTCAGCTCATGACAGTCAGCCTGTCTTTGAAAGTGACTGGGTTCCACAGAGTTATTGAATAAATCTTTTAGAAATATTTTTTGATGTTTCTAAGACCAGTATGGCTATGTTAGTAAGTAATGGCTAATCATTACTCTGGCCTGAGCTCTGTGAAGATTTTATAAACATGTGGTAAAAGAGATTTGGAGAAGCCCCTTCAGGGACCTCTGAAGTTGAAGCCTAAAGCTAAGTAGGTGCTGTCTGAGACCTTTTCTGGAATCTAGACATTTTTATCTAGACAAAATAGTGAGCCATGGCTATGAACATAGGGTTTGGAATCAGATAGAATTTGCATTTTTGTTTCCTATAAAATAAATATGATGATATTAGTACCTAACTCTAAGGTACTAAGATAATGTAAGCAATAAGATAATGATATAAAATGCTGAAGATATTCCAGACCCAAAGTAGACACTCAATAAACAAGACCTTTAAATGAACTTACTGGTCAGGAAAATCTTATGGACACCCACATATATCAAAATGCTCTTTTAACCACTGGGCTCAATGATCTCTAAGGTCACCCTGAGCTCTAAAACTCTGTGATTCTAAATGATACTTGGCTACAAATGATTCACAGTAAAATGAACGAAACTTTTAAATACACTAACTTTCAATATAAAAATAAACTACATTTTCCTACTCTATGGGAATTCTATTTTTATCAGTCACAACAATTGATTTACCCTATGTGCGTTTGTTAAAATAACGCAGTCCTGTGCTCACCAGATAAAACGTTGTAATTGCTGTTATTTTTCTGTTACAGTTATCATAGTATTAAACCTACAATTTATGTGTTTCAAATTATATGAAGTGACATATAATCATTACGATAGTAAAATATATATTTCGTGTACCAATATGAAATAATCTGAAAGATATATTATTCATTTTCCAAAGAAAAGTACACAGAAATGCTCGTAGTGTTCAGCCATATGTTAAAAAAAGAAATACCTTTTGTATTATTTATGTTTTTACCATGTGCATGCATTACCTTTTGAAAAAATAGGTTTCCTTTTTATAGTAAATTATAATACAGAAGAACAGATGCCCCAAATTTCATTTTCAAACAAAAAATCTCAATCAACAGCACCAGTAACAGCTGCTGTTTATCTTTATCTGATAAGAGCAAAGCAATAGATGAAAATGAAAAATAAATCAAATAAAATGGCATCTACAAAGATCAAATGCCAGGTGGGTCTTTTCCCTTTTGCCTTTGCCGTAAGTTCCAGAATAGTTTTCCGTACTAAGAAACTTTAATGGAAACCACAGAAGAGTTGGCCTTAGACTAAGGCAAGTTCCAATTCTGGTCTTCCCGCTTTCCAGTGGTGCAACATAGACAAACGACTTTCCTTTGGAACCTCATTTTTATCAACACTCAGGAATGGAAACACCTGTCCTCCCACCACTTAGAGTGGTCTTGAGGCTTAAACGCAATTGCGTGAGTATCAGTGCAAGGCAGCTGTTACAGACCAATTTTGTTCCCTTCTTACCTCTTTCACAAATTGCCCTTTAGCAGGCTGTGTAGGATACAGACACATATCCATTCATTTATTCCATGAAGACAGTGTTTTTAAAGGGAGCTAAAATAGAAAGCAGAATAGACACGTTCCCTACCCTCTTGAAGTCTAGGTTCTGGCAGGGAGATGAAAGACAGAATAACCATCCATCAGATAAATAATATTAAGTGCTACAATAGAGGAGGTGTAGGACATCACAGAAATGAATACCTGGGCAGCAAGTCATGTTGTCAGGGAAGGCCTGATTAAGAGTAGTTCCCCCTGCTTGGCGCCTGTGGCTCAATCGGCTAAGGGGCCAGCCACGTACACCTAAGGTGGCAGGTTTGAATCCTCAGCCCGGGTCTGCCAAACAACAATGATGGCTGCAACCAAAAAATAGCCGGGCATTGTGGCAGGTGCCTGTGGTCCCAGTTACTTGGGAGGCCGAGGCAGGAGACTCACTTGAGCGCAGGAGTTGGAGGTTGCTATGAGCTGTGATGCCATGGCGCTCTACCCAGGGGGATAGCTTGAGGCTCCATCTCAAAAAAAAAAAAAAAAAAAAAAAAAAAGAGTAGTTCACCCAGTGTCTCTGAGGGAAATGTCCTGGGCTGACCACTGGCTTGAATGAAGGTAAAACCTGACAGGTAAACAGTGCGAGTCCAGGGCTCACAAAACAGTTCCCCCTCCACTTAGCCAGTCACACCCCATCTTTCTCAATCCTCTGCAGAAAGCAGACGGTGTCAGGCACAGCTGAGAAATGTGAAAACTGCAACTCAGAGAAGAGAAGTTTGTGGGCGAGCACACACCTACTGACCAGGGTTCTGGTGGTCTCTGACACTTTGGATAAGACCAGTGGAACTTTTTAATTAACTTTTTTACTATTGTGTATTGATCGGTGGAATTTGTCTCATGACATTAAAATTCTGAGTCAAGAGTGGCGACACCTAGGGTTTCAACCACCCACAACACCTAAAAGCACATTTGGTACATAATAAATGTCCAGAAAATATCTCTTGAATAAATTAATAAAATCCAACTTTGAAGGCCCACTTGAAGTCATCCTCTGTCTTTGGAATAATTTAAAAATTAATTCACACCCTGGTCCTCAAATACAAATTTAAGCATACAAAAGGTCTGGTCTTAAAGAACTGCAGAATCCTTCCCAAGCCAGGATGTTTTGAACTGAGATTAGGTCTCCTTTCTTTCTACAAAATGTTAAAATGACATCATGGCATCTAAAGCCAGCTCTCTCAAGAGGTGCACTTGGGTTGTCAGATGTGTGAAAAATGACCTTGCATAACAGTCTAACAAAGAATTAGGGAAATAGACCTAAGAATCACGTAAAGATTAGAAATTTTGTTTAGAGCATGGCTCCATAGTACAAGGTCAGTGTGACTCATTCATTTTGAGCTGGCAGAAGAAATCTGAGACGCATTTCGAAAAGATCAGCTGGCTTTCCTCTGACAACATAGATCTGGCTCTTGCACCATGCAAACCAAACCATCTAACACGTTGAAGAATGTGCTTGAGATTGAAAAACAGTATCAGCATGACTTTTTTTCCATTTCTTCTTACCTCAAACCAAAGTATGAAGTTCTTGAGAAATTAAAACTTTCATACATGGGACAAACACTGATGATTTCTGGAAAACTTTCATCTTTTGGAACAGCATTTAATATACTTTTAAACATGGCATTTGCATTTTAATTCCCTGTACTGACTCTGAGTAATCTAATCATGTGAGGTGATGTAGGCTGTTTTAGTGGTCTATTAACTTTCTTCTATCCCTATGGAGAAATTTATTGAATTCTTTTTATGTGTTCCAAGAAAGGAAAGTCTGGAACTGGCCAGTAAGCTTGTAAAAGCCTAATGATGCTCACAGAGTAGGTTCCTACCGGCCTTTAGTGTAATTTTAATGCATTCCACATGTAGACTCAAGCCATTATCGTGTGTTGCTCCCTCTTCTTCTCATCTTTCTTTCTCTTCCTTCACATGCAAACATGTGGTACCCTGGCACTTTCTCTTTCTCAAAACACACACAGACTTAAATGATTTCTATTGCTTAGATCTCCTTTCCTGATCCCCAAATCTAGAGTGTTCCTAGAGTGAGACCCTGCTGCAATTGCTAACTTGACCATCTGCACACTAGTCTTGAAATAAGGTAACAGCAAGCACTGTTTCTGTAATTGGTTTCTGTATCCCCTGGTGTCCCCTTGGCAAAGTTTGACTGTAGTAGGTTTATTGCCCAATATACGCCACGAGTCCTAACGCAGAGACACCGGTTCACTGCACAAAAAAGGTTTTTTGCACAGAGCTGCCAAACAAGGAAGCAGGAGGAGACTGAGGAATTGGGGCTGGAAAGTCTAAGGGCTTTAGAGTGGGCCAAAGTGTGGAGATCATCGACTGGTTGAAGACTGAAGCCAGGGGGCAGGGAGATGAAGAAACTGCATTCTCATGCTGACTCGATTTCTCTGGGGGGCGGGGGGGGGGGGGCGTCCTTCAAACTGGTCAGGATCAGCTGTTCTGGAATTCAGGATCTGAAAAACATCTTAGGCAATTCTTAACTAATGGCCTTATGATTGTAACATCAGTGATCCTATCTATAGAAACAATGGGGATGACTAGACACTAGTCAGTCAGTAGCTAGAGCTATGTGACTTTTGGTTACAAGGAAGTGAGCCAAAATGTCACTTGATTAATGCTTAATTGTAACTAAATTAATGCAAGATTTTTGTTACGCTTATGAGGATGGTTTCAAAAGTACCCAGCATTTTTGTCAAGTAGGTAAATAAACAAGTGCACTCATCCAGCCTCCATTCATTCAGATCTGTCAAAAGACAAAATTACAACACATTTAAAGACCTCAGTTGACTTTATTATGATTTTAGAATTTGTCAACATTTCATTCCATAAAATAGAATAAGTGTTCCAATGAGCTGAGCAGAAGAGCCTGGTTTTGTAGATAGAGACGTCAGAAAGCAGAAGCAAAGAATACAAATCATGGTAGTCAAAAGTTACCTTCCCTTTAAGGCAGGAACACGGAAACAGAACAACATATAAATAACTGACTGGGAGACATCAGGTTACTTCTGGTTACCTTTTGTGTGAGGCTTAAAAGCAGAAAGAATTTCATTATCATGTCCATTGAAAGTGGTTTGTTGAGGACATAAAGCTGATTTTTCCAAGGTTCAGCTCACAGCTTGCTGTTGGTTTGGTGACATGGAGCCCCAGCATGAACAACTCCATTATGGGTTTCAGGCTCATCAATTAGAGTCTAGTGTGGTAGCTTAGTCCAAAGCAATGCCCTCTTACACTTTTTTATATAACAGAGATAAAAGGAAACACACTAATTCCAGCAATCCCTTGACTATCCCCTGTTAAGAAAGAGGCCATTAATTTCTGTAGGTTAAAAAACAAATCATCTGTTGGAGCATGAAACCTTTCTCCCTAGAACCTCTGGAATAAATAATTTTAGATCCAGATAAAAAATGTAGTCAAGCTAATTTTATTAAATAACATGTTTTTCAATGCTCATCATCCCTAATCATCAGAGAAATGCAAATCAAAACTACTTTGAGATATCATCTAATGCCAGTAAGATTAGCCCATATCACAAAATCCCAAAATCACAGATGCTGGCGGGGATATGGAGAAAAGGGAACACTTCTACACTGGTGGTGGGAATGCAAACTAATACGTTCCTTTTGGAAAGTCATTTGGAGAACACTTAGAGATCTAAATATAGATCTTCCATTTGATCCTATAATTCCTCTGCTAGGTATATACTGAGAAGATCAAAAATCACACTACAGTACAGATATCTGTACCAGAATTTTCATTGCAGCCCAATTCACAATCGCTAGGTCATGGAAGAAGCCCAAGTGCCCATCAACCCATGAATGGATCAACAAATTGTGGTATATGTATACCATGGAATATTATGAAGCCCTAAAGAAAGATGGAGACTTTACCTCCTTCATGTTTACATGGATGGAGCTGGAAAATGTTCTTCTTAGCAAAATATCTCAAGAATGGAAAAAAAAGAATCCAATGTACTCAACCCTGTTATGAAACTAATTGTTAACTATCATAGGAAAGCTATAATCCAAATGGAGTCCAAGAATATTGGGAAAGGGGGGAGGGGGAGGGGAAGGGGGAGGATGGGTGAAGGGAGGGTGATTGCAGGGATCACGCCTATGATTTTTCCTATAAGGGTACATGCGAATCTTTCTAAATGTTGAATATAAATGTCTTAACACAACAATTATGAGAATGGCATGATGGTTATGTAGGCCAATTGGATGAAAGTATTTTAAATTGTATATGGAAACAATACACTGTATCCCATGATAAAATTAATGTGCACAAATATGATCTAATAAAAAAAAACATGTTTTTCATAAGTATTGAAAAGTAATTGATGAACAATCTGATTAGATATTGTGTTGAAGAGTTAGGTAGAAGGCAATATTATCCTTATTTTTCAACAACTATGTAGAGAGTGCAAGAAAATGTGTATCCATATTAAGAAAGGAAATAACTGAATTAAATTTGTAATGCTTAAGTCATGTCTAACTTCTGCAATTGCAAGAGGTACTCAAGGTGACTTGTATTCATCTTTTGCTATTGGTATAAATGTAAATGTATTATTTTAATAAGGTTTTTTCCTTTCCTAAAATGTATGTGTGTGTGTGTGTTTATAATATATACATATTTTATAAAACAAGAAAGAAAATGTAGATTTTTTGACTCCTAGTTTAATGGCTTTTCAGCATAGCTTGCAACTAACAAAAAAAGTATTAGAAGAAACCAAAATGAAACTCAAAACTTAGAATTGGCACAAAAAGACTATCTTTGCCATAAATAAGCAAATAAGAGAACTTGACTTCTGCAATTATGCACTAAAAATACAGAGAAAATACCACACATTATAATTTAGCCCCTAGTGCCAGTTTTGAAAATCGAAACTTCATTATTTATCTTTGCATTTCGCAAGATCACACTCCAAACAACACAAAAGGTCCTCAATTCCTGGGAACTAAGAAGGTCTGTGGTTTACCTCCCAATGTCTCTCCCTGGTTTCTGTTATCACGAGCAACAGAACCAGCTCTGGAAGGCCACTGTGAAATCAAGAATTCACACAATCTGAAACTGCTGATGTCAGGCCTTTCTTCAGGGTGAAAATAATGTTCAACAACTTTTAGCATGTGCTCACAACATCTGCACCCATTTTGGGTCAATCATGAAAAAAAGAACTGCTGGAAAGAAATAAGCCACCCATTCAAAAGTAAAAACAGGGAAAGCCAGCTGCATACCAACCCTGCAGATTGCGCTGATGAGATCCAGGGATGGGCAAAAGAGCTGCTTCAGGAAAAGAAAATCTAACTTCTGAGCAAAAAGGCTTAGAACATAGATGTGGCAAAAGCAACTCCTGAAATTCGAGGTGGACGTTTCCTTTCTATCCCCAAAGTATTCACAAAACAGTATTTCCTTCCCATGTGTAGTGGCCAGTTGGTGATTCACTGCCCCCACATCATTCTATGTTTTGTTAAAAAGAGGTACAGAGAACCATAAAGAAACAAAGATGAAAAATCACTTAGAACCCACCACTCACTAATACTCCTGTTATATTTCCACCAATGGCTAAAACTTCACCCATCACTCCTCATGGCCATATACAAATTATAGAGAGGGGTTTTCTATTAAGCTTCCTTCCAAAGAATCTATGCCAATTCCTTCTACAATCCACCCTCTCCCTCAGTGGCATTTTTAATTAAGCAAGACTCAAGATAGAATGTGGTGTGTTCTATAGTTCTTCAAATTGTTTAATGGTTTAAGTTTGCTCTGTTCACACTAAAGTTAGTGGACTGAGGCACAACTATGCCGATAGGAGCATGTCTAAGTGTTTAGAGGGGTCCCAGAGCACCCTGGTTTCTCATAAATGTGAAGAAAATAGATGAGTTCCAAGACATTCCCCAAGGCCTGAATGACGAACCACCCCTGCCTTCTTCATGGTTTGCTCATTAGGTCAGAGTTCCAGGTTTGATTTTGACATGACTGCTTCTTTCTTTCCAAAGGCCACAGACAGCCTCATTAGCTTATCTCTGCAGGAATGTCATTCATTATTGAGGATAAGGAGAAAGATAGCCTAGATTCCATGGGTGCAAAATATTCCTTGTCTACATTATTTTATGTAGACCTAAGAGTAACTCTACAGAACAATAATAATTATTATTGTTATTGAATTGATGAAAAAAACATTGATGAAAAAAATGAAACACAGAGAGATTAATAACTAACCCAAAATTATACTATTAATTCTACTACAGGATTGAGATTCAAAATTCCAACGCCATACTTTTCCTACTGTATTACTCTCCCAGGTTGTGGAAAACAGACCTTAAATATTCCTTTTTGATAATAGATGATTAAGAACTTCTTCACCTAGATATGTGTGTGTACGTGTGTGTGTATATTTTAGTGACCCTGAAATTCATAAGGTCCTATAATAACAAATAGCCAAAATTCCTAGGGAACTTGTAGTAAAATACACTAATACCTCCTATCTATATTTTCATTATGTGAGAATGGCACTTCTCCTCATATAGTTTTAGAGATAACTGAAGAAGAAAGTGGGGATGTAATGTAGAAACTATAAGGCCCATGGTTGACAGAGGGAAAAAAATTCTGCAAACAATGAATATGGAAAATGAGGTCGAAAGCTATATAAACAATGTAGTGAATGTGCCTTATAAATTCCTGTTAAAGTTGCTCAATCCATAACTATCTATCAAATTCTATCGTATTGTGATCATGAGTCTGTACAAATGTAAACTCCTGCTTCCCGTTTATAAGAGGTCCTAAATTATCTGTCTCTAATGGATCAGTGACATGGGACATAGGATAACGCCCACACCAATCTCTCCAATGGCTAAGGAGGAGACCGTTTTCCACATTATCCTTGCTGGACCTTTGGATGTGCAGAAGGGAGCAAATAAGACTGTCCTGGCCAACAGGACTATTGACCTACCTGGTAGCATAAAAATAGTCAAATGAGCTAACATGATAACTAATTTCTAT
This sequence comes from Galagoides demidoff, assembly GCA_963574575.1. Classification (NCBI taxonomy): domain Eukaryota; kingdom Metazoa; phylum Chordata; class Mammalia; order Primates; family Galagidae; genus Galagoides; species Galagoides demidoff. The sequence continues at coordinate 17,468 of CAUYQV010061521.1, forward strand.
CAATAACTCAAGTAAGTTTCCTGGATCAAAATCTTAACTCTAAAAAGTGGAGCTTAATAAGGACTGACATTTTCAAAAAAAAAAAAATTGCTCAATATGGCATGACCTGACCCAGTGACACCACTAAGAAAATCATAAGCAATCCAAGGGTAATTTGCAATATGGTCATGGAAAAAAAGATTTTTCATTAAAACATAGAAATGAGGAGGTGAAGAATGAGGTATGAAAAGACAAGGAAGGGTAGGAAAAAGAAGAAAAATGGAAAAGGGAGAAAATGAATCTCATTGCAATTTAATATGACCACTCTTGCTATACCCCCTATAATATGTAAGGGTCCATAGTGGTACTTGGGAGACTATAAAGATAAATAAAATACTTCCATTCAACTAAGATTTCTCAAGCTAGGAGGGAAACAGCTACCTTAATATGAAACCATCACTGGAAAGAAATGTAAAGTCACCTAAATAAAAAAATAAATTAGGAGTGTACTTCAAAAGCAAGCTGCTTATTTAAACAATTGTTAGAAGAGGATACTTCCTTAAAGCAGTAACCTTGGTCTTTTCCTGAAACAGAACCGGACAATGCTGTTGCCTCTGGCTAATCAGATTGGCCCCAATCTCATATGCACAGAGAATATTCCATCACCTGGTTACAGGGCAAACATCCCATGGGCAAATTAGTGGGGAAAGCATCTGTCTAGAGAATTTCCAACTTTAGTGTTATGTAACACGGCAGTAAGTGAGCTGTAGTTCCTGACGTGTAAGTTCTAAACTCAGCTATGTTACTAATGACCCTGGAGATAATCGCCAGTAGCTCATTGACTCAACAGATAATATTTTAAAATACTTTTTTGAAAAAATTTCTCTAAATAATTATTATGAGCATTTAATTCTTAGATCTTTCTACTTTGAATAAACAAATTTGGATGCATGTCAAGTAAAAGACTTAATACTTGGGTGGGCCAAAGTCAATATAATGACAGGAATATGTTCTGAGAAATGTGTCACTAGGTGATTTCATTGTGCAAACATCATAAAGTCTGCTTACACAAGCCTGGCTGGTACGTGACCTGCTACACACTCAGACTATCTGGTATAGCCTATCGCTCTTAGGCTACAAGCCTCTACAGCTTGTTCTTGTACTGAATATTATAGGTAATTGTAACACAATGGTGTGTATTTGTGTATCTACACATATCTAAACGTAGAAAAGATGCAAAAAAATAACATAGTATAAGCTTATAGGACCACTGTTGTATACAGTGGTCCATCATTGACCAAAATGTCATGACTGCATTATGAACACGAAAACATACCCACTTACTAACCTTCATTAACTTGCTCCTATACTTCCTTGACCATCTCCAGAAACCTGCCAGGTAAGCCTAAAAAATTAAGTAGGTCCAGGCTCAGTGCCTGTAGCTCAGTGGCTAGGGCGCCAGCTGCATACACCGAAGCTGGCAGGTTTGAATCCAGCCCAGGCCTGCCAAACAAGAATGACAACCACAACCAAAAAATAGCCACTGATATAGTCCCAGCTATTTGGGAGGCTGAGAGAAAAGAATGGCTTAAGTCCAAAAGTTTGAGGTTGCTGTGAGCTATGACACCACGGTACTCTACCAAGGGCAACGTAGCAAGACTCTGTCCTTCCCCCCCACCAAAAAAAAAAAAAAATTAAGTGGATCCACTGTTTGAAAGAATCACTCGCTTGAGCCCAGGAGTTGGAGGTTGCTGTGAGCTGTGATGCCATGGCACTCTACCCAGGGGGATAGCTTGAGGCTCCATCTCAAAAAAAAAAAAAAAAAAAAGAAAGAAAGAAAGAATCACGACTATACAACCAGAAGAGTCGTGGATCTACTCAGAAATGAAGCTGCTCTCATGCACTAGTTTCCAAAGAAAACATGTAGCTGTGTTTTCACTGAACAAAGTTTCAAGTATTTCTCCCTTTATTTCTGCCAAGATTTATTCAGGGCAGGTTTCTTGTGCCACTGGGGATGAAATTGTATCTGGAAAAGACAATAACTTGCATTATACATAATGAACAAATGAGCATTAAATTGCCAAGAAATGCCTCAAATTAGTCTCTGTAAATCAAAAGGACATGTGGCTAAATTCATGACGTTTATTTTAACTTACTTTCTTAAAAAGCGTATTTTCTAAAAAAGAATACTCTATGCAGTCTAAGTGGTAACCTTAGTTAAATATTATTTGTGTTTAATGTCAGTTACATGAAATCAGTTTACGTATTTCCAAATATCAGAGGGGACAAAATGTCATTTCATGTGTTAAAATAAAGGAAAGGTTGACTGAGATCCATTCTGCACCAAGAGCATTCCGGCACCTGGTAATAGGGCCAATGTCACAGAAATGAAAGATGTTCTTTTTTTTGGCAATTTTTTTTGGCCTGGGGCCAGGTTTGAACCCGCCACCTCTAGTATATGGGGCTGGCGCCCTACTCCTTTGAGCCACAGGCACCACCTGATTAAAGATGTTCTTTATGCACCAAGAGAAAGGGGACGTGAGCTGTTGAGGAAATTCTTTGAAAGAGCATATTCATGAAAACAATCAAAAGGTAGTATTAAATAAGCAGGAAATCTGGGCGGCACCTGTGGCTCAAAGGAGTAGGGCACCGGCACCATATACTGGAGGTGGTGGGTTCAAACCCGGCCCCCACCAAAAAAAAAAAAAAAAAAAGGCTTGAACTCAATCTTTGGGATAGGGACTTTGATACAAGCTCATGACTGCTATCAAATATTGGAGGTACAAAGAGTAGAGGAGCTGTATGCAGCTAACCCAAGTCACCTAGGGGTGCCCAGCCACATGCAAGGCCCAGTTTTCACTTATTCTGATACATCTTCACTCAATAAGTAACATAAGTTTAAGGCAGATTAAGAACCCGTGTAGCCTGGCTCCTCCTCTAGAAATCTGAGCATCACTCCTAATATCCCTGTGATTTGTCTCCGGAGGAAAAAGAGAAAATACTAAACACCAACAGTATCACCTGTAGCTGCAAGGTCATATTTTTAATCATTTTTCATCAGTTGAGATGACAGATAAATGACTAAACAAGAAAAAAAATGCTGCCAATTAAGCTGTGCAATACTTCCTTCTGATCTGACTTATTCTTTTAATACCTATATGAATTAGACTTATTCTTTTCATACCTATATTCCCTTTTAGACATATTTTGTCTGATTTTTATTTTGTATGTTCCTATGCAAGCAAAGAAGAAAAATCGAAGTTGTAAGTACAGAAAACTATAATGATGTCGCAGCTCCTACTGTAGGGCTGCCCACTAAATACGCAGTGTAATATCAGAATTGTAAAAAGTGAAAAATATACACATTATATTAAATAAAATATGCCTAGTTTGTCATCAGTGGGATAATGATGACTGCAGAATGTTTTATGAGCATTTTTTGCCATTTTATTTTACTCTACCACTTTATTTTTGGTTGGATCACTTACAATTTCACTTTTGTTCAATTCATTCCAAACATATTTACAAAGCACCTCCTTTGCTCCAGGCACCAAGATAAGACATTGACATTTATATTCAACTAAGTACAGAGCCGTAACTTGAAACGTCCCCCTATCTGTATGAAGATAACACTACGTGGGAAATACAGGGAGGAATTAATTTTGTTAGGATCGAGAGGATAATGCAGAAAACAAGAAAGGGGGCATTAGGTCTAAGACTTTAATTCGGGTGCCAGGGAAGTGGGCAAAGAAGCAGATGAACAGGAAAGTTCGGGGTGTTGACATGCTAGAAAGTGAAAAGATATTAGATTAAGCACATAGTTGTGAGCCAGCTTGTGGAAATCCTTGAATGTTATGCAGAGGACAGACTGTGTCCTCCCTATAGTCAAAGGGGGTCGGGGGCAGAGAGACACACATGACGTACTGACCATATTTTATTTATTCTAATGTGTACATTTTTTCACTTTTGGACAATTCTGATAGTGTACTGCATCTTTCATGGACAGCCCTAGAGTAGGAGCTGTGACATAATTACAGTTTTCTGTATCTACAACTTATATTTTCCTTCTTCTGCATGCATAGGAGCAATACATAATATAAATCAAACAAAATATGTCTAAGAGAGAACATAAGTATGAAAAGAATAATTCTAAGTGATAAGAAGGAATTACTGCAATTGCTTAGTTGGTGGCATCATCTTTTTTTTCTTGTCTGGTGATGCATAACATAACTATGTGGTAGATTGCTTTAAATATATAATGGTCACAATGTAAAATGCTTAAATAGGGAAGTGACATGATCAAATTCACTCTTAAAACATATTTCCTGTGGAATGCCAGTGGATGTATCAGAGAAGGGAAAAGTGGAGTCCAGTGACCAACCTGGAGGCTATTCTGACAGATGAGGTAAAGAAAAGAAGGTCGGAACCGTGGTTGTGGAGTAGGGACTCAAGACAGGCAAGATGTGTTCTAACAGTGCACCTGGTAAGAATCAGTGACCACCCGATGTGTCTGATAAGGGAAAAATGCTTAATCTTAGCAGTAACTTCTTCTAGTTTTTTGTTGTGTTGTTTTTGCTTCCTTTTTTACTATTGTCTGCATTTTTTATTCACTGAAATCAAACTTCTGGTGTAGGGACATAACCTTACAGTCAACCGTGGAAATGGTTTAGTCCATGGCCAGGTATGGTGGCTTATGCCTGTAAACCCAGCACGTTGGGCGCCCAAGGTGAGAGGATTGCTTGAGCCTTGGAGTTTAAGACCAGCTTGCACAGCATAGGGAGATCTCACTCCTATAATTTTTCTTTTTTAATTAGCCAGGGGTGGCAGCATGTCCTGTTGTTTTGGCTACTTGGAAAGTTGAGGCAGATCTCCTGAGCTTAGGAGTTTGAGGCTACAGTGAGCTATGACTGTGCCCCTGTACACAGATGCCCAGCTCAAACTTCCTAGGAGGAAACACTTGCACCGTGGTACTGGGGGTAGCTCTGGAATATCTGCATGATCTCCAGGGCCACTTCTTATTTGTTTGAGGAATTAAAGTCATGGTCTTTAACAACCATAAATTTCGTACACTAATTAAACCTCTTGACTAACCTACAACAGAGACCAAAAATGAAGTATAGCAGGACCAACATAAGTCTTCTGCAAGTTTGACTGTGGAAAAATGCATATTTTATGACTGTCTTTAAGCATACAATAAAGAATAATAACCAAAGTGTCAGAGTTCCTGTAACATTTATATTCCCTTGGGTGTGGTTTTAATAAAACCAAAAATGCAAGGCTGGAGCAGAGTTTGATTTTCTTAGGAAAGCAAAGAGGATGACTAGGAATGGAATGACTCCTTGAAAAGCTCATAGAATCTAATCACGTGGTAGTCATTGCTTTCGGCAAATAAATCATCTCGTTAACACCTTTAGTAACCAGGACACTGGAATCCAGAACTCTCAAAAACAAAGACTCTGTAACATGCAAACCTCCAGGTTACATAAATAAATGTTGAGTCTTAAGAGTCAAATAAAGAAGATTAAATTCTTTACTTTTTTATGTAAGTCCATAAATTCAAACAGAAGGTACGTGGAAGGGGTTTAGATGGACACGTTTTCAAGTATACTGACAAACATACGGCCTTAGCTTCAAAGCTTTCCCACCAACCCCATTTTGTTAGCTCTTTAACCAAAAAACTTCTCAATTTGTCTAAATTTCTGCATAATGGTCTTAATTATCATCTTACCATTTATTGGTTTGACAGTAGACTTAACAATGTTTTCAGTGACTTGGCCCCAGAGTTTCTTTTGAGGCCTCAGAATTTTAGGCTAACTCCTATCCAAGTTTACTAAGCCTTCCAGAGTATCAGAATCCTCTGCACGTGATGGACCCACTGAACTTTTTAGAGCACCATGTAAGGAGGTGGACCGTAATCTATTGCCTACCTCATTATATTTGCAGCCATGTAATAGAACACTGCCAGTAATTATATAAGAACAGTGGGTGTAATCCAGCTCAGAAAGGATGGTCACATTGCTTAAAAGACTCTGGGTGATCCAACCCCTACCTAGGTCCCCAGTTTCATCTTCCTGTTCATGAATTTAAAAAAAAAAAAATTCTATTTGGAAATCCTCCTGGTAGGCCACTCACAGCTCTGTGGAGCCACATCCTCAGCCGGGCCTCTGACCACCACACCCTCCCTGCTCCTGGTGCTTCTCACCTGCCCATATCTCCCTGGTCCATGGTCCTTGCAGCGCTGACAGGCCTGGCTCCCCTCCCTATCTGACCTGAGGGCGGACTGCCCTGAGGAGATGGGGAGGAGAGGTGTTAGCTGGGGGGAGGGTAAGAGGGATGATGCCAATTTCTGTGCCACCCACAGTCCAATCTGGCCTCCTTCACATTCCTGTGGGATCCCACCCAAGCCAGAAGTGAGTGAGTTGTAGGAAAGCAGACTTAGAAGATGAACCATCTGATCAACTAAATAAACATTATAGATGTGGAGACCTTGATGGTCTGTGGTTTTGCAGAGGCATCAGTCTCTATGATCGACAGAACTTTATGTTTTGCAGAGGCATCAGAAAACTGAAGAAGTGTTGGGTTGTTTTATTTCTCAAAATTAATTGAAGCGGAAACTCGTGAAGTCAAGGGAGAGTCCACTGAGAGAGGCGGTTCTTTGAGATAATGCAGAACAATGATACCTGATCTTGCCAGTGATTTGAACTATCCACACAGTAGATACAGAAAACGACTAAAGAAATTGAGTGAAGATAAAAATCAGGACATTGAAACAGAAGAAAATTGATGAAACTTCTGAACAGGAACAAAAACATAAAGAAACTGGTAACAGCAATGCTCAGGACCCCGGAGCAGAAGAAGGGGTGGAAAACAGGTTGAGAACATTTACCTCTAACCCTTCAAGAGAAGGCAACAAAGAATACGTAAAACCTCTATTTGAAATCTTGATTCTATGGGAAAACTAAACATATCTCTAGTTGGAGAAGAGGCTGATGAAATCCCTGAAGCTCTCTTTACGTCTGATAACTTTCAAGCACTGGTGGGGTTCTGGGTAAATTAGGATGGAGAGGCCCTGGGAAAGCACTTTGAGACGATAACCAACCGTGGTGAACAGGTTGTTTTGTTCAAAACTACAGCAAGAAAATAAATAAATAAAAACAAAACTACAAAAGGAACAGAGATCTGTGAGAGCTGCATTTGGGAAGAAAGTCCCAGGGAACTGAGGGACTCACTCTTCTTTTCCCTTATCTCGGATGATGTAGCAGGGAAGAGCACCTACCCGGGCTGGTGAAGTTTGTCCATGAATCCCAGAACCGGAGAGAGGAATCTGTGGGCTTCCTACCGAGGCCAAGGCAGAAATTTTGGCTGTGAAATTTCACACAGTAGGGGCTAAATATGAAGTATCATTGTGGCCCAGCTTACACTGCGTCCAGTGGATTTTCTTCCAAAAGGAAAGTTGTTGCTTCTAGACTTCTGGAGAAATATCCCCAAGCTGTCTACACACTTTGTTCTTCCTATGCCTTCGATACGTGGTTGGCAAAATCAACGCCTATTACGGGGGTGTCTGTTGCATTGGGAGCAATTGAGGAAGTTTGCTCTGTTCTCCATTGATCACCACAAACTGCTTTTAGAACTTGACGATGTAATTTCTGTTCTTTTTCAGAACAGGGAAGAAAGGGCTACAGAACTGAAATAAATTTGCCATTCTCAGTGGACAGGAAGGCATAATGTTTTGAGATTTTAACGCACCTCCTGCAAGCCCTTGTTTTATGCTTTGATGTATAAACAGTGACACAGCTCTTAGAATAATTGTGTAGCTGGCTGAGCATTTGTCTTCTGTAGAGCAGTAACAGATTTTGATTTCATTGTTACTATTGCTGTTCTTAAAAATATTCTCTCGTTTACAAGGGGCTTTGGGCAAAATCTCCAGGGGCAAACCTCTGATATCTTCTTTGCAGCCAGCAGCTTGATTGTATGTACTATGCATTCACTCAATGAAGGGGCGGACAATATGGAAGTTTACTGTGAGTTTGGGTTTGGCAACCAAACTTTATATTCAGATGAAGCTCCCTGGGAAATTCCAAAGAGCTCAGCCAGGTAACTTGGAACCTCAAGTAACTTCTGACAGTTACTATAAAGAAACACTAAGTGTTCCAACAGAGGAGCACATTACTCAGGAACTTAAAGATATGTTCTCAGAGCAACACGTCAAAGCTTTTAAATGCTCAGCTCTGGTACCCTCCATCACGGGTCAACTCCAATTCAATACATCAGAGGAACACCATGCTGACACGTACAGAAGTGATTGGCCCAGTCCTGCCACACTCCCAGCTGAACCGCATTGTTAGAAAATCAGATGGGAACACAAGGAAAAGATATTGAGCTGCCATCCACCATTGAGGAAGCCCTTCATCAGCCCGACATCAAGTTTTTCCCTAATATGTATGCAAAGTAGAAGGTCCTGTGAATTCTTCCCATGATGAAGGTTCAGAATGAGCGCTATAAAAATAGATGAAAGGATTTCAAAGCACACTTGAGGAACACTGTGACAGACCAAAGGTCAAGTAAATCAGCTTTGCTTAATGTACTTTTTTTTTTAATTTTATTGAATGGTAACTATGTACATTAATGCACTTCTGGGGTACAGTGTGGGGTTTTCGCATGCAATCCGAAATACTTCCATCAAACTGATCAACACAGCCTTCATGTCATTTTCTCAGTTATAGT
>CAUYQV010061522.1:0-14413 GCA_963574575.1 Galagoides demidoff
CCCAAATTCCTATGAATTCTGCTTTTGCTAATCTATTTTCCTAATGAGGAACATCATAATAGCCACAATATCACCTACAGAAATCCCAAGCTAGGCAGTCCTTAAAGTTCTTATTACATTAGTTAATATTATTAAAAAAAAAATAAAAAGAACATAAACTAAGAATTTTGAGAGAGAAGACTCAAGGAATTACTCATTGTGACAGATCTGCACGTCACCCCCAGTGCTGTGTTCCACGTGAACCCTTCTTAGGAACGTCAGCCCAACGGTGGATTTTATTTCTAGGTTTACATTAGCCTTTCTCTGGTCCTTATGCTCTTGTTATTTATCCAGAAGTACATGGTTTTGGTCAACAAATGTGCTCCAAAATTTATCTTTTTATTATTTGTGATTTCTATCATTATTCACTCTTTGAGCAGCCACTTGTTTTAATTCAAATAATCATCCTAATTCTGTTTCCTTGATTATCGAATGTTGTCTTGAAGACCATAAGTTCACTCTCACCACCCCTCTACAGAAGTACCAAGGGATACCCTTTTACTCTTCCACTGTCCAAATTTGATCCTGGAAAATCCATCCTTTCCATGAGAGAGAGAAATAGGGGAGGAAGAAAGCAACAAAATAATGTGGTTACCAATGTGGGTCTTTCTTAAAGCATAAGGAGAATATTCTACTGTAACATCTTCTGAAATTTGGAAAGGTATCTAAGACACAGACTTCAAATTGGGACTAGACAAGGAGAAATTCATATTAGGGAAATAGAAACCAAAGAAATCTAAGAATTTAGAAATAAACTCTAAGATTTCAACTTCATTTGCAAGATTAATTCTGTCACATTTAATTTTCTTTGCAATTAAAACAATTAATTATAATTGTAATGTATTTATAGGGTTCATGTGGTGTTTTGATAGAGACATACAATGTGAATTAATAAAATTGGGTAATAGGTGAAACTATCACCTCAGGCATTTAACATTTCTTTAAGTTAGGAACATTCCAATTCCACTTATGTAGTTACTTTAAAGTATACTGTAACCTGTTGTTGACAGTCACTTTGTTATACTATCAAATATTCTTCAGTCTATCTAATTATTTTGTGCCCTTTAACCATCCTCACTTATCACCTCCTCAACCCACCCCCAGCTATCCTCCCCAGGCTCTGGTAACCATCATTCTTTCTCTCTTTCTCCATGACAGTAATTGTTTGTTTGTTTGTTTATTGAGATAGAGTCTCACTTTGTCACCCCTGGTAGAGTGCTGTGGCACCATAGCTCACAGCAACCTCAAACTCTTGGGCTCATGCAATACTCTTTCCCCAGCTTCTCAAGTACTTGGGACTACAATGCCCATCTATTTTTAGAGATTGGGGTCTCACTGTAGCTCAGGCTGGTCTTGAACCTCTGAGCTCAGGCAATTTGCCCAGTGAGGCCTCTCAAAGTGCTGGGAGTGGGTGAACCACCATGCCCAGCCAATGGTTTTTAATATTCCCTTTTTATCTCTGTTACTTTCTAATACATTTTTGCAACAACAAAGATGGTTTTTTTTCTTTTTTTAGTTTTCTTCCATAAAAAATCATATTTACATCAGATTTCCTATAATGAAAGTGTTTCATTTCCTGAAAAGAATTAAATACATGTTTGAGTATTGAGTTTATGCCATGCCTTAGGCATTAAAAATGAACATATCTAAATGCTGCTAATCTTTTAATACCAGGGGTTACCCTGAATAAATGCATATGGCTAACTTCTAAAATTTATATATTTTTTCCTTTTGGAATTATAATTATCCTTAGTAATAAAGTTAATTATTTTATTTCGTTCTGCATCCAGTTATAAAGATAAACTATAAACTGGCAACATCTCAGCACATTCTGAAACAATTAGAAATTTTAGGGCATTGTAATAACATCATAATATTATTTTAGACTTTCACTATCTATTGCATTTTCTTAACTTATCTAAGCCTAAGTTGGTCAGATACTATTCTCACTTTAGTCTCATAATGAACAATTTTATGATATAATTAATACTTCATAATGGTAATATTTGCATGCTATTCATTGTGATTGAAAATATGAGGTCCTATTCACCATTTCATTTCCTTTGTTTTGAAATTTTAAATTTCCAAAACCACGCAAATAAACCACTTACATTTCTTCAGACATATAAGATTCCACTCTATATCGGGTTAACCTGCTGAATCATTGTGATTTTCAAATTAACAGATGCTGTAGCCTGGGGAGTAATTCTCCTTAAAGAAATGAGGGGTAGTAATTTGTCAACACATAATAATTCAAGGCTTCGGAATGAATAATGCCTGGATCCACAACACCACAGGACTCACTGACTTTATTGAACCAGTAGAAAACTCAGAAATTCTAGTATCAAAGATAATAAAATTTTTATTAGGTTAAACCTTAATTGTTTTATTTTGCTTTTTAAGTGAGGCATTCAAGAATATTGTTTAAAAAATGAGAGTAAGAGAAAAATGAGGTGCTACTTGAGAAAATCTAACTGGATGACGGAGAGGATTCTCACGAGCAGGATTCTTAAGTCAGTACTACTAATATTTGGGGCCAGTTTCATGTTTATTGCAAAATGCTTCACTTTGCATTGTTGAATATTTAACAGCATCCTACCAGTCTCCCTTTACAGCCATCAAACATATCTCCAGACATTGCCAAAAGTCTGAAGGTAAGGAAAATCACCCCAAGTGAGAATCTCTGTTACAGACAGACGAAGAACTAAGAAGAGCCACAACTCTGTTGAAGAAAAATATGAGAAAGCTGGTTTTGTCCGATAGGTTGTAATGTCCAATGTTAGTGATTAAGATTGTAGGTATTAGCCCTCCATAATAGGAGAATTTATTCATTAGCCACTCATGAACTAAATAGTCATTCATGACGGAAAAATGTAGTTTCATTTTTTACTCAAGCATGAAAAATGAATAACAATTACATAGCTGAGTAGATGTCAATGACAAAATTGTACAATGTTAAAAAGTAATATAAAAGAATACATTATGAATATGGATGAGAAATTATTTCTAATATAAGACAGAATTGTGAACTATAGATAATTAATAATGTTGCCTCTTTCAGTGTAAAATATTATTTTTTTAAATTTACAATTAGATTGAAAATATAGACCACACCCTGGGAGAACAGTGCACATAGTCAACCTAAAGTTTTAATCAAGAATATATAAAGAACCAATATAAATCAATAAAAACAATTTATTAATACAAAAGTGGTTAGAAATACCAATGGCATTTTATTGAATGAATTCAAATCAGCCATATCCTACATATAAAAAAGAAAAAAAACCCTCTAAATCTGCAATAAAATTCAATTTTATATTCAACAATTTCATAATAATTAAAATCTATTAAGACTAAGTGCGTAAGTATATGGAACTAGTTTTCATCCTCAATAACTGGGCTATAATTCATACATTCATGTGTATTTTTTATTTATAATTGCAATAAAGATAAATATGAACATTGGTGCTTTGAGGGGGTCGATAAGAACTTCATTTAATTGGATTAAAAAGAAAATTTTCTTGATGTGAGCAATTAATACAAATATTATTATTAGAGTGATTAATTTCACCCAATTTCATTTTCACTGTTTTTACAATAAAAATGTTAAAAGAATATGTAAAACAAAGTTACCATGAAATGTTGACGTATACAGTTCTGCTTAACATATAGCAAATTTTGAAAAGTGTTTTAAATGCTTCACTTATTGTAACATAGTTGGCTATTAGCTATCCTATTCAAAAACAAGTTACAAATTCAATTTTAATATCCAACCATTATAATACTGAGTTATACTGACAGTTCCCTGAGTTTAATTTACTGTGCATCTATAGTTAGCTACTAGTCTGCCAGCACATTTTATAAAAACAGTTCTGACAAGCCTGAACATGCATGGTAATTTAATAGAGTGTATGGAATGTAAATGGCCTAGAAAATAATACATTATATGCTTCACATATCTAAATTAGGGTGGGTATATTAGTACTCTCATTTTTGTTAGCTGCCAGCATTTTTTTACTAGGTAATTATATGTTTTATTGTGTTTTTACATAAACCAGGGTGATACCAAATTTATAATGGAGAAAAAGCCAAGTATATAATTAAGCATAAATGCAAATATAACCAATATCTTTATGAATATTAATTTTTCAGTATTAAACTTATGTTTTAATTATTTGAGACATAGATTTTCCCATGCATTGGGTTTTAAAAGTTTATTAAATCACATTTATTATCATTCCTCAATGTTTTATCGAATTCTTTTTGATCTTAAACAGTTCTACTAAGCCCAGAGTCATTTTCCATGTTCCATAGCATCCATGTGTTATCCTTGGTCTGTAATACACACTTTTCTACAAAAAACAGTTTTTTGTGTGACATATTCTTTAAACCAAGCTACTGGCTTATTTCTACTTCTTTGTTCAATAATTTCACTTAAATACAACATTTTTATAATAGTAATATTTAATTCATCTTTCATTGGGTCATGATATTTTAATTAATCACTTATTAGAAAAACATATGTTGGACTCTTTTAACAGCATTGAAGAACTAGGAACTTTTTGTTTCCATTAACTGCAGATTCTAGAGTGAGGACACAGAAATTACTAACAAAGAAAAAAATATCAGAGATTAAAGTAATCTCAGATTAGATAGTAAATGATGCCTTGATTTATAAGGTCATGTGATACTTTTAAGAGCTTTACAGAGATAGATTAACCAATTACAAAGTCCATTTAGTAGGTCAAAGCCATCATTTAAAAATGTGCAATAAAATACTGATCTATGGCAAAAAATAGAATAGCCTAAGATAACATGCAATGAAAAAATTAGATATCCTAGTCATAGGAAAAGCAAATGTTGTGAGAACGATCTTGTGTGGGTGAATGTTACTGAGCTCTCAGGGGAGGTTTTTCTAACTTCATCGTGGTCAGGAAAATAATTTCAGGATGCCTCACATAAACCAAGCAAGTGATAGTTTTTTTGTTTTTGTTTTTTTCTTATGTTTACCATTATTTTATTTTTTTAAGTTCAATATACAAATATCCATTGTATACCATTAAGAACTAGAGAGTAAAGTTAACATGACAACACAAAACTTGAAATACATAGAAATAATTCTTCAGAAATATAAATTATTTCATGGAAAACTTATAATTATTATTGAAAGTATAAAAAGACATGTCTGTATATATTGCAAAACTGTTATTAATGATTATTTTTACTTGTTTAGGTATTCATTCTATTATAACCCAGGTTATATTCTTTCTAGGGATATGAGTATACACATAGCAAATTCAGTTTGCTATGGGGGTTCAGAAGGATTGTAGAAAACAGCTGGCCCCTGGGGGGCACACATATCTGATGTTGGGTGTTATTATAAATGCAAGGTCCTTCAGTGTTTCCTATATGTTGATAATAACAGTAAACCAATAACACAATTTTGGCAGTTTGTCTAGTTTGAGTTACGTTTTGGATCCATTTTTCACAACCTTCATCGTATCTTACATCTAAAATTAAAGAAGAAATGTGGAAAAAGTCCAAAGCAATGAAACAGTGAACAGTCCCAGGCACTGCTCATCCTGGAGCCTCTGCTGTGCGTAGACCAGTCAGCTCTGGGTGGCAGTTTTTGTCAAAAGCAAAAGTAACCTCTTGGTAAAGAGAGCAGCTGAGCTGGGAGGACTCGGTTTTCAATTTTTTTTTTTTTTTTGCCATTTTACATATTGAAGGCAGTATATAATATTCCAGGCCAAAGTATTGGCTAGTACTAAGAATTGGGTAGTAATTTCTAGAACTTGGTTCCCTCTAGTTTTCATACTTTATATGATTGCCTTTAGAACTGCTGTGGTGATTTGAAGAACGGAGAAATTTTAAAGCCACAAAAATGATATTATAACTAGCCAAAGTTGATGTAAGGTGACAGGGATAGCCACCAGCCGATTGAAGTCATTTACGCCTGTAGTGATCAGCCTTGTTTCTTTAAGGTTGTTCATTTTAGCACCTGCGCCCAGTCTTTGAAACCCTGTAGGAGGTCTCAGCATGAGTATGTGTGAAACTGTGCACATTATGTCTATATAATATGTCCACATCCAAGTGCTTCCTGTTTAATACAACTGTAGCATCATTTTGCTTAATATTATTCTCTCTTTACAAAGGGAGAAATTGAGTCACCAGACAGGTTGAGCATTTTCTTAAGTGGGATTTCCAGTTAATATCTTGTGTGAACATGCGCTCATATGTGATGTACCCATCGGCAATAGGATTTGAAGTTATTTTTCACTATTAAGTGATAAAAACCATTCTTCTTCTTTGAAAACTTTCTTCTTTTCCTTAATTCTTTACTCTTGTAGAGTAAACAAAATGGCTGTAATAACATTTAGGTAGATGAAATTATATGCACTTTGTATTATTTTCTGAAAAATCTGATTGAATATATTTAATGCCTGAGATATATTTTGATAAAATAATGTGTAGTAGGATTACTGAAGTTCATGCAAGAAATCAACAGGACATAAAAATGCCTTGGAGGTAGAGGTCTTCTTGCTCAACTATACAGCTTTTTCTGACTAACCTGCAGATCTGAGCTTTTTCCTTCAATTTTTTTTCCTATAGCTCTTTGCATTAACTTTGAAGTTCTTTCCATGTCATCTCCACCTTTTTTTTTTTCACATAGCAATTGTGTAGATTTCTAAGTATGCAAAGATCCAGGGAACTTCTGTGAACTCCTTTCTACTGCCTTCTGGTCATGTTGTCTTATCACTTACAGAATGTTAGACTTCGTTTATTTGTTTCACTATATTTGCTTTTGTTTAGTTTTTCCTTGATTCAGGGAAAAATAAAAGACTAGAAAGAAAAGATATTGGCTCTGACTCACAACTGCCAAATAGACCAGTGGGTCGTAACCACTATGACCACTCTTTTTTACTGGTGAACAATTTCCCATATAACAGACTTTGACACAGAGAGAGGTAAGATGGCTCAAACTATTTCTCTCTGTCTTTGGGGCCATCTGACCTCTATACACCCAGAAGATAGATTGTCCTTTGCAGTTAATGTGTTTCTTATTTTAGGTAATTGTCATGCTGACACTTGCATTTGGTTTATCTTTTGGCCTCACCAATGGAGTGAACTGTTCTCTGCTCCCTATTAACTCAAAGATAGTGTATCCTGATAAAAGTGTATGCACAGAAAAAAATAATAGCCATTCTTCTAAATAACCAAAGGATTTATTTAAAGTCATATCTGGTGCTTACTTTCGCAGTACATATACCAAAATTGGAATGATACAGAGAAGATTAGCATGGCGTCTGCCCAAGGATGACAAGCAAATTCAAAAAAATAAAATAACATAATTTCTGGGTTGGGAGCATGTTTGTTGCCACAGGGTGTAATGTATTGATGATTCTGACATATGAATGTGCACACCCCTGCACGGTTTAGGGAAGCTATCTGATATGATGATGGAAAAGCAAAGCTCAGAAAGCCATGAATCGCCTCTGTCCATGCTTCAATGACCTTGCAAGACATAAGCCCAAGAGTCTGGATGCCCAAAGCTGTAAGTTAAAGTACTGAGTGATCTAAGCGATTATAAGAATAGTAAGTATTTTACATAACGAATTAATTAGGGGTAGAGTATAAGGCTGGGATTATCTTTATTTTTACATAAACCTAAGAGTCTGGGTGACCAATGTTATAAGATTAAGTACTGAGTGATCTAAGCGATTAGAAGAATAATGAATTAATTAGGGATAGGGTACAAGGCTGGGATTATCTGACGTAATAAAAATCGACTTTGGCGTATTGCACACATGCAAAGGTTCGGATAAGCTCAGGTAGCCGGTTCTACAGCATATGACGTTTCTGGGCTGCAGGTTTCTGGGCAAGTTTGCACATAAAAGACAAAAATGGATCCCCACATGGCTGCAGTTGCTTCTGCCCTTTGTGGGGAGTTCGTCTGTGGAGGTTTATTTGAGTGGTACAGGTGGCCTTTCTCTGCAGCTTGGGCTGCAGTATTCTGGCTGGGATCCAAGATAAAAAAAAGAAAAAATAGAAGGTGGCAAACCTTTCGCAGCTTGGCAAAGCCCCCAAGTGTCACTTTCTCAGTCTTCTAACAAACTCAATTCCTCAGCAGGGAGCGGAAGACACAAACGTGAGAGAAGGAATTGAACGCACCTGCCTCTGGAGCCTTCCTACTCGTATTTATTCCACCCAGGACGCTTTATTCCTTGAGTTGGTAAAGGCTCCAGGATCTGCCTTTGGTCTTAGGTAGTGAAGATCTGATCTTAGGTAGTGAAATTTTCATTTCAAATGTTGATCTTTTTATTCTAAAATTTCCATTTGGTTTTCCTTTACAACTTTTGTTCTTCTACTGAAATTACACATTTTTTTCCAATTATCTTTTTCTGTAAGTCCTTAAAACTTCAGTGACAATTCTGTTAAAGTTCTTACCTGATAATTTAAATTTTTAAAATTCTTGTTTTTATATTGTTTTGTATCACAGCTTCATGAATTACGATAGCCTGGGTGATTATAAAACACAGGAGATGAAATCAGTTTGCCGTCTTCCATGTCTGTAGGTCAGGATCTGACGTGGGCCTTGCTGCACTAAAACCAAGCTGTCTGCAGGGCTGGGTTTTATTTCAGGGATGTAGGCAAGAATTTGTGTCCTTGGCTTTCTAACTGGAGAGGCTGCCATATTTCTTGGCTAGTATCCTTCTTCCTCTGACCTCCAAGCCAGAAATGCCAGGCTGAATTCCCACAGTACATATCTTAAATGTGACTTTTGTGACCATCTTCCAATTTTAAGACATGTTATGATTACACAGGGCCCTTTGCCCTAGGAAAATCTCTCTATTTTTAGGTCAACTGACTAATTTTTAATTCCATTTGCAAACTTAATTTCTCATTGCCATGAAATCTAATATTTACAGATTATGTGTGTGAGAATGTGAGGTTATTTCTTTAAAGAGGAAGAACGTCATTGTTTTCTTTTCTCACTAATCCAGTAACATTTTCATTCGAGCTATTGTACTTTTCATTTGAAAATTTCCATTTTCTTACTGTATACTTTCTATTCTTTTTGGAGGTCTCATATAATTTGTAATATTATGTAAGTCATTTCCACTAAATCTTTAAAATATTTGCATTAGTTGTGATAAATTGTGATATAGGTACATGACAGGAGATATACCTAACCCACAGCATATTTTAATCAAAACCTCGATCTTCACGGTGCTAGAGGGGATTTTGAAGAACATCAACATGTACTCTTTACCCTCTGCTGATGGGTATTTATTTCTACTCACTTTACCCAGGATCCTCTAAGGCAATTGACTCACAAACTTGCCACTACCTCTCTAGAATACTAACAGCATCTCTTGAATTTACTCTGAATATTGGAATGATAATGTGATCTTTTCCAAATGCTTGAAAGCATGTTCTTTCTCTGACATTTTCCTAGGCCTCACTTGTGTATTTTTCCATTTATATCATCTGCTGTGGTCCATCTCCTCAACAGAATCCGTCTCTGTCACTTACGTTATATCCCTAAGATGTCTATTTTGTGGGACAATAATAGAGTCTTAAACTAGGTAGGGGTCTCAGATTGAGATAATAGGGGAATAAACAAATTTCCTAGAATGTCTGAAACAGATTGCCACTCCTACATACTTTAAATAAAAAAATGAACTTCCTTCCCCCCACCCCTCCCTCACAGAACAGAGAGAGGGAAGGAGGGAGGGGGTGGGGTCTTGGTGTGTGCCACACCTTTTGGGGCAAAACATGAGTGTAAGAGGGACTTTACCTAACAAATGCAGTCAGTGTAACCTGGTTTCTTGTACCGTCAATGAATCCCCAACAATAAAAAAAAAGAAAAAAAGAATAAAAAAATGACCCTTAGGGATATCCAAAACAGAAGTGGTGTGTGTGTTCCTTACGGCCTGGAGCAAATTTAGGAAATTGTACTGTTCTCGTACAAAAGATTATAAAAGAACCTGAAGCATCTGAGTGATTATTTCTGTCAATCTAATTTTATTTATATTTTTATGTATATTCTATTCAAAAGAGTCCACAACTAACATGATTGCCCATTGTTCTAATCTTGAAGATAAGATTGCATGCATGAGAGAAAGGGAATATTTTTCTTATATAAAAACTTAAACTTGGCTCGGTGTCTGTAGCTCAACAGCTAGGGCACCAGCCACATACACTGGGGCTGATGGGTTTGAACCCAGCCTGGGCCTGCCAAACAACAATGACACCTACCACCAAAAAACAGCAGGGCACTGTGGTGGACACCTGTAGTCCCAGCTACTTGGGAGGCTGAGACAAAATCACTTCAGCCCAAGAGTTTGAGAATGCTGTGAGCTGTGATGCCACAGCACTCTATCCAGGGGGACATGGTGAGATTCTTGTCTCAAAAAAAAAATTAAATTATTTTTGGTAACTTTTGTGTAGATGAATAGATGAATATATGTGCACATGCATGTATATGTGTGTGTGTGAGAGAGAGAGAGAAGAGGGAGGGTTTGTTGGTTACAAGCATTGGTTTTTCTCCTAAAAGACAAAAGGCATGCCTTCTCTCTCATAAACGACCACTGCTTGTGTGAATTGTGTATTATAAGGAATATCTATCTTGTCTATAGCGTTAATTTGTACTAATTCCTTCATTCATTCTTATATTTATAACATTACCACAGGTTAGCATTTGTTAGGATAATGAGTAATTAAATACACATTCCAGAAGAAATTTGAGAAAACATTTTAAGTATTAACATGTGTCAACTAAATAGTAAGGTTAGAAAATAATTAACTTACTCCACATATTTATTTATAACTTACCAAGATAGGTAATTTTTAATTTTATTATATTTATTACACTAAAAACCCAGTTTGCAAACATCAACGTGGCATGCATGCACTTCATCTTGTCAAAGCTTCTCTCCATCTAGTAAAGATTAATACATACACCCCCAGGGGCTCTGTTGATGTGAAAGCTTTCTTTAAAAAGATCAACAAAATAACTCCACTTTGGAATATCAAATTTCTTCTCTAGAGACCACTGGCATGGTTATTTTGCTTATTTTTCCATGAAATGTACATTTCTAGGATTCATTTTTATTACCTCTTAAGGTAAACATCTATGCTACGGTGCCTGTGGTTTTGGCCACAACGTGTAAATAAACTGTAGGTTTATCTCAGGTGACACAAAAATATGAAATTGGTCATACAGACAAAGCAAAATGATCTCCCATTTAGAAACTGAACATATAATTACCTTAGGAGCTAGGCTAATCAATTTTGTTGCAGGAATAATATTATGTAAATAATGTGGCAAAATAGTAAAACACAGATTCTAAAACTATTTGGAGTGGTCTCTTATCAATCCATTCCTTTTTGTTTCTAGAATTTAACTCAAACAGCTGCTTTGGTGAATTCACATCAGTAAATCAGTTGTCCACCTACCGCTATCACATCCCCAGCAGAACCAGCATATTTGACCACCTCCCATACTGAGCACCTCATGAAGTTGGCCTAATTTCATAGACTGTATTTTTCCTCTTATCAAAAGTAGAACATGCTTGTATGAGAGTCAACAACTCAGAAGAAAGGATAAGGCTCTAATTCCGGTGACTTTGTTGATGGCTTGCTAGACAATGGACATTTATTTTGACAGACTCAGTATGATGTGGGTCACAAACAAGCAGAATTGAGGCAACAGAAAATTTTATAAATGAAAGGCACTGAAGCTTGAAGCCAATAGAGGCTTCACTGGGGGAAGGGAGAAAATACCGTCACTAAGTGGGTCCCAGCCAGAGCTCACAGACAAGGGATCAGTGAGCAGGCTATTCTGCCTGAGGTTATACAGCAACAAAAAGCCAGGTTCTAGACCTTTTCTCCTAGGGTATAACATAATAATTTAATGCAACTATTATTTTTGTTTTGATGTTGATTAACATAATATTAAAAAGCTATTTAATTCAATAGGCACTGTGTGTCAGGAACTTCACAAATATTTACTTAGACCTTTAGAACTTAAGTCAAAACAATTAGAGGAATTTGTGCATAGCTAGGTGTTGTGGCAGATGCTGGTAGTCCCAGCTACTTGGAAGGCAGAGGCAAGAGAATCACTGGAGCCCGGGAGTTTGAGGTTGCTATGAGCTATGATCCCATAGCAGTCTAGTCAGGGTGACAGAGTGAGACTTTGTCTCAAAAAAATAAAAATAAAATAAACAAAAGAAAAGAAACCCAGAAAGTCATTGGTTAAAAACAAACTTTTTTTCTATAATGCCTCATATGATCAGGAAAGTTTGGAGGGAATATACGTGTATTGAGAACTACAAGAAGTGATCCTTGCCGTTTTTTTTTTTTTTTAATCTGTCACTATTGCTCTCCGCATGACACATCCATCTGCTCACTGTTTTTTTCCATGGAGAGAAACAAGGGCAAAAAACCTGAGCTACAATTCCTTGACCATAAACTACATTATATCCCGAAAATAAATTATAACCTATTACATTATAGAAACACACCAAGTTGCATCAGCCAAATGGTGTGTAATAAGGAAGGATTGTAGGTCTGAGGTCTACACAGACTAGACATCTCATAACTTAGGGCTTCTTGGTATTTTCTGTGTTTTATCACGATCTTTTTCTCTCTGTTATTTCAGATGGGCCTGCCTCTTCAAAACTTTATATTTTAATACAATATATTATATATCCTTTATTTTCCAAAATCATAAATAATAGAAATAATTGTGTATATGCTATTTTGTCCAGAATATTGAGCTAATATTAAATATCTCGCTAAAAATATTTTCTCCACCTGTGTCGTTTATATTACAGAACAAATAAGGCACCTGCAAATGAGGGTGTTCTGATAATGTTTAATAAATTTGCAGAGTCAGCACTATGTTTTGGACGGATGGCCAAACTAAATGAGTCTACTGTCGCTAACTAGCCAGCATGAGAGAAACAGACCATCAAGCTCGTAATTTTCACAGGTAATAAAGATCTGAAAATAATCACTAAATGTTTTACCCCATCCCGAAATTATATATTTAACTCCCAAGATGCAAATGAAAATCGGAAAGTTACCACATATTTTTGAGTGATAAGCATATAATATGGCAATATATTACCAAATCCTGTTTAAATCGAACAGTTACATAATGAATAACCAGTTTTACTTTCATGGCTGCAAAACTTGTTTTTGAGAATATTCATGTTAAAATATTATACAACTCCCTCTTTATTTCTGAAATTGCTCTAATTTCAATGATACTTTAATACTGTTCTAACATAGGGAATTTTTTTAACTGTCATTTTCTGGCTCCCTACTAGAATGTCAACATGAGCATAAATATTTTTTTTGGAATTCCCTCATAGAGCCCCAGATACTAGAAAAGTGTATTACAAAATAGATACTCATAGTTTTATATAATAAATATGCATAACGTATTTATCTATCTGGGGAACTGGAAAGTGCCTGTTGTACAGCAGATACACAGTATGTATGCAGCTGACTTTATGCCAGTACCACGCTATTTTGGTTACTATACCTCTTTAGATTTTGGAGTCAGGTAATGTGATCATACAGTTTTGTCCATTTTGCTTAGGGTGGCATTGGCTAGTCTGGGGTCTGGGTTTTTTTTTTTTTTTTTTGTAATTCATTATGAATTGTAGGATTTTTTTTCCACTGCTGTGAAGAATGCCATTGAAATTTTAAGAGGATTGCATTGAAACTGTAGACAGCTTCAGGTGGTATGGACATTTTATTTTAACAATATTGATTTATCCAACATGTAAGTGTGGCATATCTGTCCATTTTTTTCCATGTGTGTCCTCTTCAAATTCTTTCATCAACATTTTATAGTTGTCATCATTAACCTCTTTGGTTAAGTTTATTATCAGATATTTTACTTTATTTCTAGCTATTGTAAATGGGGTTACCTTCTTGGTTTCCTTTTTTTTTTTTTTTGAGACGGAGTCTCAAGCTATCCCCCTGGGTAGAGTGCCATGGCATCACAGATCATAGCAACCTCCAACTCCTGGGCTCAAGCGAGTCTCCTGCCTCAGCCTCCCAAGTAACTGGGATCACAGGTGCTCGCCACAACACCCGGCCATTTTTTGGTTGCAGCCATCATTGTTGTTTGGCGGGCCCAGGCTGGGGATTCGAACCCGCCACCTTAGGTGTACGTGGCTGGCGCCTTAGCCGATTGAGCCACAGGCACCAAGCCCCCCTTCTTCTTTTCCTTCTGAGATGGTGCTCTGTTGGCATAGGGGAATGCTACTGTTTTATGTATGTTGATCTTGTATTCTATGACTTTACTGGATTTGTTTACTTGTCCTAATAGGGTTTTTTTGGTGCTGTCTTT
>CAUYQV010061523.1:0-38460 GCA_963574575.1 Galagoides demidoff
CTGGAATTCTTAATCATTCTACTGCATTGTTTAGGAGAAAGGCCATGGGTTTAAGAATTAGATCTATGCTCCAAATTCCATCTTGCTTTGTATTACCCTTGAAACCCGAGACAATTTTTTCTTTTCTTTTTTTTTTTTTTAAGAGACAGAGTCTCACTTTATTGCCCTCAGTAAAAAGCTATGGCATCACAGCTCACAGCAACCTCCAACTCCTGGGTTTAGGTGATTCTCTTGCCTCAGCCTCCCAAGTAGCTGGGACTACAGGTGCCCACCACAACACCCAGTTATTTTTTTGTTCCAGTTTGGCCAGGGTCAGGTTTGAACCCACCACTCTCAGTATATGGGCCAGCACCCAAATACTTGAGACAATTTGCTCCATCTCTCCAAACTTCAGCTTCCCTCACTGCAGAATGAAATATCACTTCAATAAGACTGTTAAGATGCAGAATGACGGAGATGAAGATGAGGCCATGGGGCCTTTTAATAGTTTCCATTCCTTACCTGTACCTTGGAAATAATAGTAACACCTACCACTTAAGTATGCTATTCAAAATAAATGAGATAATCTATATTAAAGCAAATAAAAAAGGAGATTTATAAGCAGCCCCAAGGGCCTACCTCGGTTTGGCATCCCTTAATTTTTGTGGTCAAATATTAAGACTTATACGACCCTAAGCAAGACCATTTTCTGTCAAAAGGCAGCACTGGATAGAATGGCCATGATTCAAGTAAAAATCACACCACCATATAAGCAAGGCATCAAGCATTCTTTTTTTTTTTAATTTAAGAATTTGCTTATTTTTATTATGCTTGTAAGTATTTTCATATGTGTTATACATATATGAAAGTAAAATTTGTTTTTTATATTGGTTTGTATCTTGCCACCTTGGCAATATAAAGTTTTAGATCCAGAGGATTTCTGTAGGTTTATTTTTTCAGATGAAGGGAGAAGAGGAGAGGGAGGGAGGGGGAGGATGGATGGAGGGCGGGTAATTGGTTGGACCACACCTATGGTGCATTTTACAAGAGTACATGTCAAATCTACCAAGTGTAGAGTATAAATGTCTTAACACAATAATTAAGAAAGTGCAGGGAAGGCTATGTTAATCAGTTTGTTGTAAGTATTTCAAATTATATATAAAACAAACACATTGTACCCCATAAATGCATTAATGTACACAGCTATGATTTAATAAAAAAAAAGCATCAAGCACTCTGCCTGGCACGTGAGGATAAGCGCTGTCCCCAGGGGTTACTTTCCATGCCCTGGGAGCTGTACTGAGCATGCTGCGTGCATTGCCTTCCCAAGCATGCACTATAACCTGAAGAGACCTACACTTTATGTACCTGCAAACTGTCACTGAGTTTAAGACATTTGCCCAAAGTTAACCCAATAACCAAGTAGCAAAATTAGCTTTGGGGCTTAGTTTTCAATCCAGGGATGATTTTCTTGCCTAAGTAGATTGATCATGAAGACAGTTCTCAGGACATAGTAGGTGCTCGATATGTTCAGTGACCGAATGATGAGTAAGCCCCCCTTTTTTTCCATGATCCAGGACAGCTAAAGAGAGGATTGCATCCAGCAAACCCAAAGGAATCAATATTTTACGAATAACAAAAACAACCATCTCTCAGAAAGACTTACATTCCATTTTACTGCCTGACAAAATATTCCAGTGGAATCGACCTGATAGATTTCATTAACATCTGAAGATAGTCCCACCCTCTCTTTCAATTATTCCTGGAAAATGCATCCCAATGGCCCACTGTGAACGTCTAGTGAGAGGAGACAAGGGGACCCAAAGCCAAGTTTACCTTTTGGGTACAGAGAGGTGACAGAGGAAAGTTGCTAGAAGGCTCCATGAAATCACTGAAAATGGGAACCGGATGGTATTCACCATAACTGTCAAGCACAGGCTGTCACGTGTGGGTTTTTAACTTACTGGAATTGATGGAGAAAGAACGTTATCCTGGGATGGGTCCATGGGAATCACCTGTTCTTGTTGATTATTGTGTAGGTGGGAAACTCCAAAGTTCAAGGAGACAGAGTGACTTATCTCAGGTCACACAGTAAGATGGTTTCAGAGCCTAGACTATATTAACCCAGGACTCTTACCCTGCAAAACAGGGTTTTCCAACAGAACTGCTCAGAAAATCCAGGTAATACTTTAGGAAAAACTAAATGACACCACAGAAAACTCACCATTGCACAGCCTGGAGGTGAGTAGATCTCTTCTCTGTTGAAGTCAGACCTAAGCTACTGATAAAGAGATGCAGGCAAGACTTTATGAAGGACTGATGGTGATTGTACAGAATGTATATTAGAGGTGGGTAGTGACCCAATGATTCTAGACCCTGCAAATGAGAGAGATGCCAGGCCACTGAGGCAAGCCCTTAAAAGGACACAATATGAGGTACTTTCTATTTTCTCCCAGAAAGTAAAGATTTGATTTTCTTTTTTTTTTTTTTTTTTAGAGACAGAGTCTTACTTTGTCACCCTCAGTAGAGTGCTGTGGCATCATAGCTCACAGCAACCTCCAGCTCTTGGGCTTAAGCAATTCTCTTGTCTCAGCCTCCCAAGTAGCTGAGACTACAGGCACCCACCACAACACATGGCTATTTTTTGCTACAGGTTAGCCGAAGCTGGGTTCAAACCTGCCACCCTCCATGTATGGGACTGGCACCCTACTCACTGAGTTACAGGCACCGCCCAGATTTGATTTTCTTTACCCGTAAATCTTTAAATGTAGATTAATCTTCCCATTCACTCATTTACTTAATAGCGTAGAACCTCTGTAAATTGACCACCCAAGGAACTACAGTAAGCTGGTCAACATAAGGAACTAGGCCTTCCGTACCTATACATACATGTAGTGCATGTCCAGTCCTCAAAAACTAGGTCAACTTAAGGAAGTGGTTTTACTGTATTTATTGAATGTCAACTGTACACCAGCCCCTGAGGTAAGACAGTTCATCCCCACAAAGAGATAATCCCTAAAGAGACAGAGAAGAAATAAGAGAAAGAGGCAGAGAAAAACCACAGAGACAAAGACAGCAGAGTGGAGACACAGAACAAGGTATAGAGAGAAACCAAGAGGGACCCAGAGAGAATAGTTGAAACCCAGGGAGATTCAGAGAAATTGAGAAGCAGAAATACAGAGAAGAAGAGATTGAGAGAAAACAGACAAGCTCACTGAGATAGAAAGTAACAAATGAGGCTGAAATAGAGGGATTCACTCCAGACAGTATCCATCCAAGTCACAGGTGATTGGCCCAACATTTGGCACATGACCCAAATGAGGCCAATCAGAGACCTTCCCTGGGATTAACATATGGACTCCAGGAAAGAGAGGCTCTAGACAAAGACTTCTGTGACAAGGCACTTTTAATGGCCCCAACCTAGGGGTCATATCTCCAGACCAGGCTTCATTGGTGACATCTCTGCTCCCAGGACAGGAAGCTCACTGTGTGGTCTGTCCTCAGGTCCTGTTCCTCACATGCAATCAGCCCTTAACACTCTCTGAATTAAATAAGACCAGTTTCTCTTGCAAAAGTGAAAGGTCTTACCTAAAAGGGCCGATTAAACCATGACAGATAATTTGTAGATAGACTTTGGAGGAGGGTTTTAGGGTTCCCTTTCTTCTCTTTCTGCGTTTATGTTTTGTTTCCCTGCAGATTTTTTTGTAGTCTTCATTAATCACTGGAATTTAACTCTATTGGAAATAAAATATGTATCAAATAGTTTTTCCAGAAATTATTGATGGCCTCTGTCTTAAGAGAGAGATTAAAGAATTTCTCCCTATGGCTTCAGCCATTAGAAATTTGGCCTCATTTCCAGACACCTTCACACAGCCTCTCCCTCCAAACAATTCTTTGTAAATCTCAGGAAAAGACTCTCATTGGCCTTTGGAGGTCAACACTTACCTCTTGTACCAATCATTGTTACCAGAGGAGGGGGTAATTCTTAGTGGAAGAGGGAGGATAAGAAAGATCTCTAGACAGATTTATTTAAAAAAAAAAAAAACCCACTAGTTTCCATTTCTTTGTTGTTGGATATTTTTGATGATGGTGATGACAATGACAATGATGATGATGACAGTGATGATGGTAATGATAATGATAGCTGTCATTTATTCCTCATATTCCAAACACTGGTGTCAGCATGGTTCACACATGATCCTGCTTAGACATCACAATGATCCCATGATGTAGGTACCATTGACAGATGACAAAATTAAGGCTTAGAGAAGCTAAAAGATATCTTGTGGCACTTGTGTTAAGAAAAAAAGAAAGAGTTTGATGAAAATATTTCAAATTGTATATGAAAACACCACATTATACCCCATGATTGCATTAATGTACACAGCTATCATTTAATAAAAAAGAAAAGAGAGAGAAAGAAAGAAAGGAAGAAAGAAAGAAAGAAAGAAAGAAAGAAAGAAAGAAAGGAAGGAAGGAAGGAAGGAAGGCAGGAAGGAAGGAAGGAAGGAAGGAAGGAAGGAAGGAAGGAAGGAAGGAGAAATTTAAAAACATACCCAAAGTCACACAGCTAGGAAGGAGAATAGTTTGAAAATCACTGCTTTAAAGCTTGCATTAGATATCTATTGCTATATAGCAAATTATCTCAAAATTTAGCAGCTTCAGACAGTACATTTTATTATTTTATAGTTTCTGTAGGTCAAGAATTTAGGATGGCTTGGCTGGATGCCTCTGCATCGAGGTCCTCAGCATCTATAACCAAGCTGTGGACAGGGCCATAGTCTGATCCAAAGGCTCAACTAGACAAGGATTTTATTTTCAAGTTCATTCATGGGGTCGCTGGCTGTACTCAGTTCCACATGAACCAGTGGGCTGAGGACCTCAGTATCTCACTGACTGCTGGCTACAGGCAATGTTCCTTAATTCCTTGCCAAAGGGGCTTCTCCATGGAGCAGCTCACAACACAGCAACTGGGTGAATCAGAGCAGCAAGCTAAGAGGAAGACTGTGCAACATAGAATTTACCATCTACTGCAAGGTGACAGCTGTCGCCTTATTCTATTGCAGTGGTTCTCAACCTTCCTAATTGCCACCTTGTTACAAATGGAAAAAAAGGGTCACGACCCACAGGTTGCGAACTGCTGTTCTATTAGCTAGAAGTAAGTCACTGGACTGATAACACTTATGGGAAGGGACTGCCCCAAGGAGGTGGGGATACTTAGAGCTACCATGGAGGCTGCCTACTGCAATACTTTCCTTTATGGATAAACATACCACATTCATGTGCTAACAGTTGAGCATTGTGCAGACCCCTTCTCCTTCAACTCTCCAATTTCATCTGCTGCATTTGTATTGTCCAAATCCTCACGGGATGACCTGACATGTTTATTTCTGAGTCCAGCTACCCTCCTCCCTCTCCTCCACTCCTGAAACATTGGAGCCTGAGAAGCAGCACATACTGTGAGAGCTTGGGAGCAGCCAATCCAATCCCCTTTCGTTTTGCATCTGAGAGCACCGAGGCACAGCAGAAGGAAGGGGGCCTTCCTCCTTGAAATCCCACGGGAAGCCAGAGGCAGGGCTGAGACTTTGAACTTCTTCCCCTGTCACAACCCAACTTGGCAAGCAGGATCCTCGCTGGGAAATCAATCCAACCCAGGCACTGGAACTCTAGAGAGATTGCCAACATTTCATCAACATACAAATGAGGGAAGCATTTAGGGAGTTCTCTCCTTGTCCCCATCCCTTTCTTCACAGGGGGCTGACTTCATTCTCTCCTGGGAGCAGAGAGGACTCACTTGTGAACTGAACAGAGAACGAGGAGCCTTTTTGTATGAAAATCTAAGGCGTTCTCACACTGTGCCTGATGTGGTTTCAAGGTACACAATGCCCTCTAGTCCCGAGTCAGGGTAGTTCCAAGAAGGAAAGATTCTGAAAACAATGGGAGATCCTGAATTGCACAGAATCCGATGGGGGAAGTAATTATTCACAACAAAGCTCCTCAACTTGAGACTCCAAGGGTTCCAGGAGCTCCCAAAACTCCATGTAAATTACTGCATGATGTAAGATTTTCCAAAGAAAATCTCTATACCTTTCATCATGTTTTAAAAGAGAAACCATAACTATGTCACTTTAAAAAAGGTTTCAGAATATCTGGAACACCTTCCCTGGCTTCAAAAAATGCCCAAAATAACAATCACAACTGGCACTTTTTTAGATAGAATCCCCAAGTACTTTGAGAGTTTAATTCCCTGTTTAACCCAACTTTCAAAGTATGTCATTCCTTCCCATTGATTGTGATTTGGATGCTGGTGTTTATATTTCAGAGTTCAATTTAATTTAATTGTTGTTCACTAAATGCCCGTCCCATTCTAAGTGCCAGAGATTCAGAAGTGAACCACAGTGAGCACTTGTTAATTTTTGCCCTTCTCTATCCATCTCCCACTCTTTTGGCAACATCACCCCAATTTCCTTCTAAAAACATCACTTTCCTATTCCTGCTCCACGGACTCTAGGGTCCCCATAAGTACCCGGAATGGATATGTGCATTCCGTCCACGAAGATAACCTCGGGGAAGGTTCATTCAGAGCTAAATCTTGGAACTGAGCTAGATCAGGAAACAGGGGCCTGCGTTTACTCCCCCCGGAGTTGAACCTGAAGGGATAGGGGATAAATCTACAGCAAAAATTGAGAAATAGAGCTGAAATCTGGGAAGAGAGAAGCAAGCCCTGGGTGAAGCCACATCTAAAAGCAGCAGGGTCTTAGACACTTTTCCCCTCTAAAGAATAAAACCAGGAAAACTTGTTTTCTGTCACTTTCACCAGAAAGAAACTTAGTGTCTACTCTGCCCTTGGGGAATGCACAGTCCAGTAAGATAATTTGTTTATAATTCAAAATATTATACAACAAGTGCCATTCTCACACACACCTGTATATACCAAGTTCAGAAGAAGACCAAGGGAATATTAAACACTCTTCTGTAGGCAGTTTTCATTCTGTCTGGATGGAATGAAAGGATTTGGGTAGGAAACTGTTAATCAGGAGGAAGGACATTTATAAGGAAAGAATGATAGGGGCCAGGAACACAGCCCCATATTTTTGAGATTCTGAGCAGGAAAGGGCCAAGGATCCACCTAGGCTTTATGACTTCCCGTGTGTTAACTGAACTGTCTTAGACCTCAGCTACCTGGATGATGAATGAAGATCACATTTACTTTTTAAATAATCTTTCATTGAGATATGGTGCACATACCATAAAATTCACCCTTTCAAAGTTTGCAATTCAAGAGTTTTTGGTATATTCACAAAGCTGGGCAACCATCATCGCTATCAAATTATAGAACCTTTACATGATCCCAAAAATAAATCCTTTACCCTTTGTCGGTTGCTCTCCATTCCCCCTTTATCCACCCCTAGCGACACTAATATGCTTCCTATCTCTATGGATAGTTATTCTGGACATTTCTGATAAATGCACATGGAAATGATAAAGGAATGTGGTCTTTTGTGTCTGACGCCTTTCTCTTAGCATAAACATATGTAAGGTTCCTCCAGATGGTGGCATGTATCAGAATTTCACTCCTTTTTATGGCTGAATAATAATTCATTGTAAGTCCTATTTTGCTTATCTACCCATCACTTAATGAACATTTGGGCTGTGTCTACCTTTTGGCTGTTATGACTCATGCTGCTGTGAACACTGGTATACAGGTTTCTGTGGGGACATCTTTTCAGTTCTTTTGGATGTACACCTAGCAGTGGACTCACAGGGTCCTATGGCAGCTCCACATTTAATCTTTTGAGGACCGGCCAGACGGCTTTCCAATGCAGCATCACTTTACATTCCCATGAGCAGTATATGAGGGTTCCAGTTCATCCACTTCCCCACCAATAATTGTTATTGTCTGTCTTTTTCATTACAGCCATCCCACTGGGTGTGCAGTGGTAACTCACTGTAGTTTTCATTGTATTTTCCTAAGGTCTAGCATATTTCCTTCCAATGCCCAAACCATATATGTCCCCCCTAGCTTGATTGCTAGAAATTAACCCCTTATAAAGTGATCCCCAGTTATTAATTTCTCCTAGTGCTTCCTGAGCCCACAAACCCATCGGTTAGCTGCAGTTACCAAGCCAAACAAGCCTATTCCTCCTCTCCTTCTGAAGACCATGCTGGTCTGTTCCCACTGCTCACATGCCCACATGGAAAGACATTACCGTGGTCACTGCTCAGTGTAGCCATACCAAGAGTGCCGTTCACAGCTATTCTCATGGTTTGCAACCCTGCTGCATTCAGAACCAGGGGTATAGTGTGTTATTAAATTCCACTAAGTTGCAGAGAATCGTGTTTTTTCCAACTCTGGGGCCAAAACCAGCTCTGTACAGAATCTGAAAATCCTTTAAAGAAATGCTCTCTAAGCTTCTTACCATTTCTCTTCTAATCAAAGGCAGTCAGTCCCATTTTGTAGAGCCAGGTAAGCAACAGAATCCACACAGCCCACCCATGCACCAGTACATTCCTGGACCTCTTCCCCAAGTTCCTCCTTCTTCCAATTCAGTGCTCCTTGGCAATATTGCTTCTGGGAGGCAGATAATTATACGGGTTGTTCAGCAGCATCCCTGACCCCCTCCACTCACCCTCATTCATGACAACCAAAAACGTCTCCAGACACTCTCAAATGTACTTGAAGGAGGAGATGGATGGCAAAGTTTCAGGGTCAAGAATCATTATGCAAATGTGTTTGGCACAATTCTAAGATGGCAGATTCTCTGTGTATGGGACTTCTGAATTTGACAGGTGGTTGCTCCCAAGATTAGGTTATATTGAGTAACAAAGAAAATGGATTTTGTAAATTAATATCCCTAATCAATTAATTTTGAGTTAAGAAATAGGGGGATTGCCCTGGATGGGCCTGACATTATCAAGTGAAGTCTTTAAAAGAGAGTAGGTGAGTCAGGTACAGTGGCTAGCACCTGTAATCCTAGCAGTCTGGGAGGCCCAGGCAGGTGGATTCCTTGAACTCTGGAGTTGGAGATCAGCCTGAGAAAAAGCAAGGCCAAGGCTAGTCCTAGCTACTGAGGAGATTGAGGCTGGAGGATTGCTTGAGCCCAGGAGTTTGAGGTTGCTGTGAGCTAGGAAGATGCCACAACGCTCTACCCAGGGCTACAGAGTAAGACCCTATCTATAAATAAATAAATAAATAAATAAATAAATAAATAAGAGTGTGCAGGTGGGAAGACGAGAAGCAGCAGCAGGTGCTCCCCTGCTGGCTTTGAAGAAGCAAACAACCATGAATTTTGTCAACAAACCTGAATTATCTTGGAGGAAGACTCCAAGATCCAGAAAGGAACACATCCCAGATAGTACCCAGTGAGACTTTAAGCAGAAAACCCAGCCCAGCCATGCCTGGACTTCTGACCTATACAAGCTATGAGATAGTGAGTGTTGTTTTACGCCATGAAACAAACATGTGGTCATTTGTTACACAGCAAGAGAAAGCTAAGACATACTTCCCAAATAAATATTACCATGCTTGTCTATAGACATGAAGTGTTAAGAATAATGATTTTCAACCCTGGTTGAACTTGAAAGTTTAAAAAAAAAATACAGGCTGGGCACAGTGGCTCACACCTATAATCCTAGCACTCTGGGAGGTTGAAACAGGTGGATCACCTGAGCTCAGGAGTTCAAGATCAGCCTGAACAAGAGA
The DNA here is from genome assembly GCA_963574575.1 of Galagoides demidoff. NCBI lineage: Eukaryota > Metazoa > Chordata > Mammalia > Primates > Galagidae > Galagoides > Galagoides demidoff. The sequence continues at coordinate 9,683 of CAUYQV010061523.1, forward strand.
AAGATGCCATTTCTACTAAAAATGCAAAAATTAGCCAGCCATTGTGGCAGGCACCTGTAATCCCAGCTTCTCAGGAGCTGAGGCAAGAGGATCATTTGAGCCCAAGAGTTTGAGATTGCTGTGAGCTATGATGCTATGGCACTCTACCCAAGGCAATAGAGTGAGACTCTGTCTCAAAAAAAAAAAAAAATTATACTTACAGTCCATCCCCAAAGATTCTGAATTAATTAGAAGTATAGGCACTGATTGGTATTTATTTATTTATTTATTTATGTATTTATGTATTTATTTATTTATTTTATTTTGCAGTTTTTGGCTGGTGCTGGGTTTGAACCCGCCACCTCTGGCATATAGGGCCGGCGCCCCACTCCTTTGAGCCACAGGCACCACCCTGACTGGTATTTTTTTTTTAGAGTCCCAGGTGATTTACATGTTGAAAAGTTGAACAGATTCGGTGGAAAGGGCTTAGAGTATCTCTAGTCAGTTGGTCTTAGCTCAAGAGGAAGAAATGCCATCACACGGGCCTTGAATAGTGTTGCACATAATGAAAAGCCAATGTCTATTTGAGAAGAATTTGTACCTTTCTCAGTTTATATTGAGGAATCAGTCAAAGGTCATCAGAGGTCTCCTGGTTGCCAGACTTGGTAACACACCTTGTATTTGACTTCCTGGGACATCTTACAATGTCAGTTGCTTCCTCTGCTTCAAACACTCTCTACCCTGGTTTCTGTAACCCTGCACCCTCTCTCCTTTACTGCTCAGTGTCTCAATGATTCTTTTTCAATATCTTCTCTCTCAGAAGTCCTCTCATCCTTTTCTGTGAAGCTCCAACCTTGACCTCCTTCTCTCTTCCCTTGGCCAACAGTACATATATTTAATAATTGCAATTTCAAGGAAAGTTTACCTCAGTATCTCTCTCTCACTGGCCTCCTTAGCTATTCCACTATATGAGCTTTGCAACTTTATCTCATAAAATATCTAAAATATATATACTTTTTTCCATCCTTATACCACCAACTTACTTCTGATAACCGTAGAATTCTTCTTACTGGTCACCCTGCTGGCATTCTTGCCCACTTTCTATCCCTTTCTCCTGAAGCCAGGATGATCTTTTTAAACACTCATGCCCATTCATGTTAAAATTTCTTGGTGATCTACAATCCCACCAATCTTAGAATTAATGGCCAAGTTCCTTATCATAGCTTAGAAAGATTATATTTTCCAAAAATCACTGCAAACATGTTGTCCAAAATGTAATGGCTTAGAAAAATATCAATAATTGGGATGGTTGCATGTGTTTTTTTAAAAGCTTGATGCTCCCTCATCAAGAGGTGGAATCTATATCCCCTCTTTGCAAACTGGGAGGGACTCTGTGACTGTTTGATTAATAGAACGTGGCGGAAGTGATAGATGATGAGTTCCAACACTGGGTCTAAAAGGCATTATGGCTTCTGCTCAGTCTCCTGAGCATATACATTGCCTTCAAGTTGCCATGTGGGAGAGGGCACATAAGGAGATCAGATAGAGATAGACAGAAAGATTAGGGGAGCCCCACTTCTTGCAGAGTTCAACTGAGTCTTTCCAGTCCCTGTGTCAGAAGTGGGAGTCAGTGGCCCTCAGGGGTTTCCAACACCTGCCAAAACATAACCACAGCCAGGGGAAAGATTCCTAGCAAGAACCACCCTGCTGAGCCAAACCAACTTTAGAATTATGAGGGATAATTATAAAACTATTGCTGCTGTTTCAAGTCCCCATTGTGGAGTATTCTGTTACATAGGAATGGATATGGGGACAGAGTTTGGTCTCTGAAAGTGGGGTACTGCTGTAACAAAACCTGAAATGCAGCAATGGCTTTTAGACAGGGTGGACATAAAATTTACACAGATTTTGTAAAATGTGTTAGCAGAGGCTCTGTGGCCCTTGAGAAGGCTGCAGGTGAAGGCTTGGCAGAGTTAGGAAAATGTTACGATGCTTGTTATGTAGTGATGTGTTTAGCAACACAGCCACTGGTGGGAAAGTGGAAAATACAAAGTGTATGTAATTAATTGGTGGATTTGATAAAGAGATTAGAATTCCAGATAGAATGTTGATACTGGTTTGTTTTCTCTTAGTAACAATTGCCAGGATGTAGAAGCAACCCAAGTGCCCATCAATCCATGAATGGATTAACAAACTATGGTATAGGTATACCATGGAATACTATTTAGCCATAAGAAAAGATGTAGACTTTACATTTTGTATTTACTTGAATGGAGTTGAAACACATTCTTCTCAGTAAAATATCACAAGAATGGGGCTTGGGGGCTTTTATCCACAAGATTTGCAGATATGGATTCCAGCTAAGTGAATGAAGCCAAATAAGATTCACAGGAAATGCTCAAAGTTTTTAAGAAGATGAGGTTGGCAAAAACATCACCAGCTTGACCTAAAAAGGGTAGAAATCTTATAAACAAAGGAAGTCTTTAGACTCTCACCCCTCAAATATAATACTATGGACAGAAATAGTCCAGGAAAAGAAAACAATTCAGCCACAAGCACAGCTGTTTCATAGAGAAGGAAAGATGATTCCAAGGATAGACATAAGTACCAGATTGCTAGAGAGTCCTTCCCAGGAAATAGGACTGAATACTGAAGAACTAGCAACACATACCAAGCTGTATTTCAAAATTTCTGTGGACTAGTGAGTGTTATGTGACTACTGTTTACCCACTTTGAAAATGGGAATGTCTGCAGTGATATTCCTGTGTCTGTTCCAGCAGTGTATGTGACAGACAAACAACTTTTCTCTTTACATAGCATCTAAGGAGCCACATTCCACTTAAGAAGCTTCATTCACACCTCCATGTGACTTAGATGGCAAGATCTGGGACCTCAAACCCAAGGTTAACAACATAAAGTGATATTGTTGCAGGAAGACAAGGCCCAACGGAGAGAATGAGCACCCGAACACCACCTTATGAGAGGAAGAGCTTTATTCACCTGCTAGGAGCTTATGGCATGGAAGAATTCCAAATGGCCACGCTCCCTGACTGGCTTGGTCTTTCCCTTTTTATTGACAGTCAAAAAGTTCCACCCCACAGCTATCCTTCTCTTTGGCCAGTTTGAACCAAACGGGAGATGCTATTCCAGCCCCTACAGAACTACAGTATTTCACATAACTTGGAAATTTCCAAGTTCCCAGGAAGTTAAGTTTACAAATTCCCAAGAGCTGAGTCACCATGGACAGGATCTTGCAAGTGTATCTTTGTGGTCTCCTTGAGAAGAACTGTTCTAGACCTCAACCTTCCTGGGTATCCTCTCTCAATGTGACTGACATCTCGAAGTCTGGGCGAAGGAGGTGACCATGTGGAAGGGCTGTTTGTGATAATGACTGGACGGTGGGCTGTGAACAATTTTCCAAACATGTCTGCAACGTGTTTCTGGTTCCTTATGTTATTTCAGCTTCTTGTCGCTCCCCCATCAGGAGAGGAAGCCTATGTGCCCCCTTTCCTTGAGTTGAGGCAGGTTTTTGAGATTGCGACAATAAGTAGGATGTGACAAGCTACAAATATCAGGAGGGTGATGAGACTGATCCCTTACTATAGCCATAATCATCCAGGTCCCAGCCAGACATAAATCAAGGCAGAGGGCGTTTGCCTGGCATAATTTTAAGAGATTTTATTGGCTACATATTACCTTCCAAGAAATGTGGATTACAGACCAAACATAATGGAGAAATTATGCAATAATTTCCTCAACCCACTTCTCTCCAATCACAGCTAAGTTCTTTAAACTGTACTTTGGACTGAGAAAGTGTGAAACTCCCAAACTGTCCAGGATTTTGAACATCTCCAATGGGTATTTCTAATGCTGGAGGCCTGCCTGCTTTCATCCTGGCCTACAGAAAGCTTTGTATACAGAGGTAAATGGCTCCTTTGCCTGGAGGTGAATTTGTTAATTGAAGTACTCTAACCCAATTACCTGGGAACAAAGGAGAACCATTATGTAAACAAGAAACCATTACAAGCCGTGCAGACTTGGAGATCCTCCCTCCAAGATTTGCAGAGGAGTAGCAGATCTGACTCCCTTATAATATCTGTCCTCTGTATGAGCACTAACAAAATACTACAGAAGTCCGATTTTTAAGTACCTGCAACCTTGAAAGACAAGCTGCTAATGGAAGCCACCAGGAAGCAAGGAGCTTCAGGAAGTGACAGGGAAGAGGGCAACTGTTTAGAAGCCACGTGGGCATGACAAGGAGCTTAATAATCAGAACGTCGGATTGAATCCCAAAATGAACACAGAGATGCTTTAGATTTTGATGTAAATAAAAACCACATGGTCAAAGCAAGAAAGACTGGGTGGTGTTTTTTCTGCCAAGGGCCTTGAATACATCATTTCATTCATTTATTCTACAAATATTTATTGAGAGTCACCCAACATTCTGATATATAACCCAACATATGAAGCTCCTTGTCAGGCCTACGTAGCTTCTGAATCAGATCTGCTACTCCTCCGCAAATCTTGGAGGGAGACCTCCAAGTCTGGACAGCTTGGAATGGTTTCTTATTTGCATAACAGTTCTCCCCGTGCTCTAATATGTCCTGGGATACAGAAATGAACACCCCAGGCGAAACCTCTGTCCTTACAGAACTCACCTGATAGTAGAAGACAGTCAGTAAAGCGAGAAGCAGATGCATTTGTTAGTGATAAGATCTATGAAGAGAATAAAATTGGGTAAATAGAGACAGAGGGCCATGAAAGGAATAGGAAAAGGAGTTACCTTGGTCATGCAACAGGTGACATTTAAACTGAAGGGGTGATTTGTAAACTGAAGCAGATGATAAGCAGAAGTTGTGCTCGCAACGATCTAGGGAACAACGCTTTAAGGAACAGAAAGGTTAATGGAGCTGGAACACAATGGTGAAGGGGAAGAGCCAAAAAATATGGTTGTATGGGCAGTGCCTGTGGCTCAGTGAGTAGGGCACTGGTCCCATATACTGAGGGTGGCGGGTTTGAACCCAGCTCCAGCCAAAATGCAACAAAAAAATAGCCAGGTGTTGCGGCAGGCCCCTATAGTCCCAACTACTTGGGAGGTGGAGGCAACAGAACCCCTTAAGCCCAAGAGCTGGAGGTTTCTGTGAGCTGTGACAGCACAGCACTCTACCAAGGGTGACAGCTTGAGACTCTGTCTCAAAAAGAAAGAAAGAAAGATGATTATAGAGAGAGACGAGGGCCAAGTGAGGGCCTGGCAGACCCAGGTAAGGAGTGTGGATGTTATATAAGTGAAATCAGAAGCCATTTGGGGGATTTCAAGCTTAAGGAGGATGGGATCGGATTTACATTTGTAATCATCACTGTGAATAGTATATGGACAGCAGCTTAAAGGGTGCAAAAGAGGAACTGAGAGGGCCAGACCAGCACCATTTTGTTGTTTACTGCATTAGATCTGTTCCTAGCCCCTCCACCCCAACCTCTGCTGGTAAAACCCGCAGGACCACTCCCTGCTGCCTCCCCCACCCCTGGTTGCACAGCCATTGAGCCATTGATTGAGTCACCTTAGGCAGACAGCTGCCATAATAGGCAATAAGTTTCCGTTTCCTTGAAATTCAGGTATTCTCCTTCAACTACCCAATCAGGCTGCACCACCTCAGGCCCCCAGTTAGGAAATCCCCCACCCCTCAACCTGTACCAATCCAAATCCTCCCCGTACTAATGAAATCATCAACCACCAACCAAGAGTGTAACCGTACCTGACCCTACCCTTCTTGCCTTCTGTACCCCATAAAAACCTTCTCGCTTTACTGACTGTCTTCTACTATCAGGTGAGTTCTGTAAGGACAGAGGTTTCGGGGCTCGTCCTCGGCTTGCATGCCAGGAGAGTCCAGGCCCAGGCTTGAATAAAGCTCACCTCTTGCTTCTTACATCGGAGTGTGTCTCGGACTGTCTGTTGGGGAGTCTTGGGGGAATTTTGGGCACAACAGAACCAGGAAAAGCATTGCAGTTGTCCAGTGAGAGATAATGAACGGTGCCTTAAACTTGAGTAACCACCACAGAAATCATTTCACTTAATTTTGACAGTGACCTGTAATGTATGATAAGTACCAAACCGCCCATTCATAAATGCAAAAACTGAGAATTGGCATGGTTTGTGTAACACAACAAGAGTCACACCATTAATGAATGGCAGAACGAAGATCATTCGGGTCTGTATAAACCCAAGCCCACACTCTCTCCACCGTACCCCTCTGCCAGCAAGTGGAGTCCAGGGCTGGTAGGAGGGTCACAGAATGCAGAGGTATAGACTCTCAGGCCCTCAAAACCATGATCGACAACCCATTGGCATAAGGCTATTCTTCATGCTGAGCCCCAGCAGCTCTGTGACGTAGAGATTCTCAGGAGCTGCCATCTGAGATGTCTGTGGGTCTTAGGTTACACTAGTAAATGGGGAGCATTTGTTTTAACCTCTGTTAATTTAAGAAGCCAGCAAATGCTTACTGAGCACTGAACTAGATGCCAGAGACTCTTCTCAGCGTTTTCCATGTTTTGTCTCTCATCAGCTCTGTGAAGTTGGTTCCAGGATCACTCCCATTCTAGGGATGAGGACACTAGCACTGAAGCACTGAGATCCTCCGAGGGCTTGTTTGTCTCCACAGGGAGACTGGAAGCTCCCTGAGCCTGGTCTCATGGCTGCATGGATCTTAGACCTGTGATAACGCCAGCCACACAGGTACTCAAGAAGGGAGGCCAAGGAATGCTCACGCTCACCCTCTCTCTTCCTCCTCCCTTCCCTCCTCTCTCTCTCCAGGCTTATCAACCCTGTGCCTTTATCAACACTATCACTTTAATTCTCGCAACAACCCTACAGTCCTCTCATTCTCTCTATTTTGTAAATGAAAAACTGAGAATCCCTGAGGTTTCACATTTTAGAGCTAATGTTTCAACTCAGGCCTCAACTACCTTATATGTTCTGCCCTAGGATGGGACACTTATCCTGAGACCCCCTAGATGGAAATGAACAAACCCCAGGGTTGTCTCTTAGGGTGTAACTAAAGGGCTACATAAATAATATTAACGGCCGTGTCATCATGGCTCTGCTGAAGTCAAAATGATGCTGTTTATTAAAAATAAATAAATTAAAATAAGGAAGAATGATTGTTCAGCCGTCCCCTGAATCCAGGTTGCCCTGTGCACAGTGTCGGTATCAGGATGGGTTTTGATGTGGGGAAGAGTTAAGACTTGAGTTATTATCGGAATTAGGGTGCTTTATTGGTTCACATCGTCCAATCTTCCCCAGCCATTATGGTTTTGCTGAAACATTAAACTACTTTAAACTTTCATTTTCCTCTTAAAACTAAATTAGTTTGGAGGAAATTGTATTTTCTGAGCTCCAGCACCAGCCTCAGGCAGAGGGAGTTACAGTACAGCGCACAGATAAACAACAATCACGGCCTAATTACCAAGTGGTAAGTGCAGGCGTTTCTCAAGTTACATTTGCTTTGGAGTTTCTGAGGTCCTGCAGGGAGGCAGCTCTCAAGCGGATCTTCTCAGGATGATTCCAGTTATTTATACGGTGGTCTTCTTGCATCTCAAGCTCTCGGAAGGAGAAGGACAAGGAAATTCACAAAGCCCCTACTACATTCCTGCACTATTAAGTACCACTTGTATTTTATCCTCATCACTAGTAGCATGACATTACCATTTTGTAGATAAGATTCCTTGAGGTTAGGCCTAAAGGATGAAGGCTGATTGGCTAGGAACCTTCTATGTGCCAGAAAATAGCTGGGCTCTTCCTCCCCCCACCCCCTGCCCTTTTTACTATCACAGACATGTATTCCTTCTGTCTGCCCAATACCTCCCTTCTCCCTTCTTTGGGGAAATACTCTTTCTTTCATTTCCACCATACAATCCTCCAGAAGAACCATGTGATTGAAGCTGAGCCCATCACAGGACCCCAGTCATGTGATTGAGGCTGAATCCATCACAGGACCTCAGTCATGTGATTGAGGCTGAGCCTATCACAGGCCCAATGATTGGTTAAAGGGGCTGGAACATGATGGAAGCCAAGCCAATCACACTCACTTCTTCCCAGGATTTTTCTATTTTTCTACTTCCAGCTGGAGGTAGGATTCTTTCCTACTAGTGGAGAAGCTAGAAATTTCTAACTTTTACCTACTGGTAAAAGGCTCCTGGTGGCCATTAAGGCAAGTGAAAGCTATTCCCAGAAAAAGTCCAAAAAGAAAAAAAGAAAAAGGGTGGCAGTCAAATAGGAAAAAGCTAAGAGGTGGAGGGAGAATGAGAACCTCTTTCTCTCTCTTTGGCTATATTTCCATCCTGCCCACAGTTTAGTTACTAAAGCCCATGAACCCCCTTCAAGCAGGTACTTGATAACCTTGTCACCATACTTAGCATTTATTGGGAACACATACCGGGCACTATTCTAAGAATTTCACTTGTGTTGACTCATTAAATCCATACAACTTTATAATTTACTCTCATTTTACATTAAAAAAACCCCTGAGGCACAGAGATATTAAAGTGATTTTCCCAAGGTCACAAACCTAGAGCTTCTTTAACTCAAAAATGTGTAATGGGAAGGATTCTTTTAAATCAAGACTAGTTTATAAACTATGGGTTGAGGACTGAGTATCCCATTTCACAGATGGATTGGGAAAACATCTAAGTCCTCAAGTGTTTAAGTAAGTCTCAGTGTAATAGAGCTAGGGTTCGACCTGACTCTGGAGCTAACATTCTTAATCTCTGTTACCTCAAGGTAAAATCATCCAGTGGGGTTTGCTCAGATGCTGCCCTAGTCCACAGCTCCAGGATGATCTTTCTTTTGTTTCTGCAAATGGAAATGCCTTTATTGTGTTTTCTTGGTCTGCTGAATCTGAAGCTGATACAGAGGGCCCGACGTTGTTCTTGGCAGTGCCTTAGCCCATAGATGGTGAGGGCTGAAACTTTGTGTTAGACAACTGCTCCAAACTTCCAGGGCTGATTGCCCCTGGCAGAAGCAGCCCCAGACTGCCCACAGTGTTTGATGCTGAGAGAGCGTGTCAAGGCTGCCTGGGCATTTGCTAGTCCCTTTTAATTTTGAGAGTGAGCGAGAGAGTCTGTGCAGAACAGAGGGGAAGGCATAACGACAGGCAGGGAGAAGGACAAGGTGAGATGAGATGGTAGTTTTGCAAAGCAGCTGTCCAGAGTAAAACCGTACCATTATTGCTCATTCCCCTGCTGGGTTCCTGACAGTACAGAACATTTGGGGTTGTGCGTGAAAATGAGGATTTGACCAGGGTGACCTTGAACAGGAGGATGAAGATTCTTCTTGATCAGGCACCTCCGTGGATGTGGTCTGAGAAGAGTTCCTCATCCCCCCACTAAAACCTTGTCACGAGTGGGCTCTAAATACAAACTGCCCACCCATATATGTCTGCAGATAGTTTCTTGGGGGGTGGGAGGAGGTGGCTTCAGTATCAGTTAACACCAAGTCCTAATATGAGTAGAGTTTGGTATCAAAATAGGAGTCTCTTAGCAGCAAATATTGGCACTATCTATACTGAGCTGGTGCCTCCAGCATCCTCACTCAGGGGTCCCCCTCTTCCTGCCTCCCACTCCTGTGAGTTCCATGAAAACACTCTCACTCTGGGCTGTGAGAGGGATTTTTGAACCGGGTTTCTATTTGTTTCCTGGCTACATAGCAAATTATCACAAACTTTGAGGCTTAACAACACAAATTTATTATCTAACAACTCTGGAGTCGGGAATTGGTCTCACTGGGCTAAAATTGAAATGTTGGCAGGGTTGTATTCCTTCTGGAAACTCTGAAATCAATCTATTTCCTTGCTTTTTCCAGCTGCTAGAGGTCACTTACATCCCCTGGACCGTGGTCTCTTCCTGTCCTGTTGTCACCTCTCTGACGCCCTCTCTCTTCTCTTCGCCTCTTCCACTTGTGAGGATCCTCTGAATTACCACCAACTCACCTCAGTCATTGAGGGTGATCTGTCCATCTCAATGTCAGCTGGCTTGCAACCTTAATTCCTATTTTCATGCAACCTAATATGCTCACAGGTTCCAGGGATTAGGACATGGATGTCTTTGGAGAAGGTAGGGGCTGGGGCCATTTACACTTCCTAGCGTGGATGTTGCAGCAAAATTCTCACCAGCACATTTGAAGCCTAACCCCACTATTTTCAGAGATAGCGAGAAGACGCAATCAAAAAGACTCAGAAATTAACTTGGCAATGGCTTCCCTTCCTTCAGCGCAAGAAATACACCTCTGGGTACTGAGGAAAATATTCACATGTGTGCACTCAGAGGCACACATCCAAGGACGTTTTCTGCAGTGCCATTGTTACAATGGAACCATGGAAAATCAGCAATAATGATGTCGGTGGGACAGATATGGAAGTGTCCCTTTTATAACACAACAGTAACATAAACTGTTCGTTCACACACAAGCAACACACCCTCTTCTGTCCAAGCGGTGATATAAGCTTGCTCACAGTGTTGGTGTCCTCTCAGGCTACTGTGTGGCCAGGGTATCACACCAGTCACATGTTAATTCAAAGGAAGCACGAGGGTCACACGAGGATCCATTCTGCCAGGATGTGACTGTGCAGTGTCAATGTGCCCTCGACACGTGGGCAATGCTGGGCAGTGGGTTGGTGCAGACTCGTGCTGGACCCCCAGGGTGTCCGTCCTTGGAGGATTTGTGGCTCTCAGGCAGTGGCTGGGAGAGAGTGACTGGCAGGACAACTGGTTCAGATTCTTGGGATGTAGACAGAATGCCAGAGCTGGTGTCCTTGCACTCCAAAGACCAACACCTCCGCAGGTGTGCTCTTGGTGACTGTTCAAACGTTCTCTCTCTCAGTGTAAGTTCTGGCACAGAAGTTTCCAAAGGCACCAGAATGAAGGTTTTAATTTTTCCCCTCTTCTAGGGTTGAATGTCACATGCTGGGGAAAGCTGCCTTCCCTTTCTTTCTATACTCCGCTTATCTTTTTGCATTCTCCCTACATTTCTCTCCCCACCCACCTCCCTGCCCCTCCTTCTCTCTCCCTGTCTTCCTCCTTTCTCTCTTTCCTGCCCCCTCTCTCTGTCTCCTCTCCCCTCCCTCGGTGTGTGCGTGCTTGGTGCCCACACATTTCTCTCTGTGCGTGTGTCTGTCTGTCTGTTTCTCTCTGGAGAGCCCTCTGGGCATCTTTCACTTGTCCTCGGGGCTCTGCTTTGAGCACTCTCTCTTTTCTTTCTGTCCTTCTCTTGACTCTTATTCCTAACTCTGTCACTCTGCATTGGGTTTCTCTGTGATACTCATTCCTCCCCTGTGTGCCAGGGGATGCCGAGGGGCTGCTGCTTCCCTATCCATCAGTCCCAAGGCCTGAGCTCATGTCCCCGGCTCTGCCTGCATGACATCCTACGACGAAATCTCCAACAGCCCAATCAGCCCCAAACATAAGGGAAGCAGAGTCTCCCCTTCCACACCCACAATGAGAGTGCATTTGGTAGAACTATCACTATTTTAAACTCAGCTGCAGTGTTCCCAGTGACAGTCTTTGATTCTTCTCCAGTGAAACCATGACTGCCACCTTCTCAACATCCCCGCATGAGTGCCGTGTACCTGCCTGCAGTCAGCGGTTTTATTGTTAACTTTCTCCATAAGGAAGCTCTTCCTCTCCAGAACTGCTCGGGAAAGAGGCTGGGAGAGAAAGAAAGGTAATAATCATGTACCCAGCTCCTGTCAGTGGCAGATTTTTCTCTCCCCATTTTATGCATCTAGTCATAATCCTGCACACATAAAACGTAAGCACCGCCGCACTGTTAGCATTTTGCAGAGAGATCTTCTAATACCACACCACCAATTTACCTAAAGAATAGTCTGTATTTACAGCTACCGGGCTCACGTTTGCTTATAATGTTCCTGGCGAACCAGGTGCCGACGCCATTGGCTTTCCCATATTCTCCGCCTCATCCGTGTAACGTGCAGGCTTATTCCAGACATGCCCCTTCCAAATCAGGGAACAAAGCCCCCCTGTCTTGGGCTCTTGTTAGGAAAGACAGCAATGGTCTGGCAAGGGAGGGGGATTGGGTTTGGGAACCTGCCAGAGCTAGATTTACAGATTTGAGCTCTCTTTCCCTTTCTTTTTTTCTTTTTTTTTTTTTTGGGGGGGGGGCAGTTTTTGGCCGGGGCCAGGTTTGAACCCGCTACCTCCAGTATATGGGGCCAGAAGCACCCTACTCCTTGAGCCACAGGCACCACCCAATTTCCTTTTTCTTTTTTGAGACAGAGTCTCACTCTGTTGACCCAGGCTATAGTGCCCTGGTGTCAGAGCTCACAGCAACCTCAAATTCCTGAGTTCAAGGGATCATCCTGCCTCAGCATCCTGTACAGCTGGAACTACAAGTGCCAACCATCACACCTGGCTAATTTTTCTATTTTTGGTAAAGGCAGAGTCTCACTATTGCTCAGCCTGATCTTGAACTCCTGAGCTCAAGGGATCCTCCAGCCTCAGCTTCCCAGAGTGTTAGGATTACAGGTGTGAGCTGCTGTGCCCAGTCAGTTCCTTTACTTTAGGTCTGGGTTCCTTTGGGCCAATCACTTAGCCCTCCTGAATTCTGCAGCTATTGATTCCCTGACATGCAAAATAGGGATAACAGTCCTGTTTCTCAAGCTGCTGTAAAGATGGCATGAAATGTTGCAGGTGCCCACAGCACACACACCGTAAGTGCAATATGAGTCCATTCTCTTCTTCCTTTTAGATCAAAGACCCCTTCTGGGTCTGACAAATGTTAGGTGCTCAATAAATGGTCTGAAGTATGTATGGGTCTTTGGTGGGGAATTGGGTGCATGGGATCCTTCTCCCTGCTTCTGGTCATCAGTAAGGTCCAGGGAGAGGCCTCTTAGCTAAGATTCTGAGTGTCTTTTTCTTCTTTCTGCTTCATAGGCTGTTGCTGGGCATTTCCAGCTCAGGCATTTTACAATTTTAGGATTCCCAAGAGTAGACTTTAAGAGAGAGAGTTCATGTGACAAAAACCCATATCACATAACCTTAAACAATAAAGGATAATATTGGGTGAAATAAATGGCCTGTCAAGGGGCAGCTTGCTTCAGGTATGGCTAAATCCAGGGGTCAACGATGTTGTCAGAGCATATTCTCTCTGAATTTTAGTTTTATTTTCCTCTGAGTTCATTGCAAAATGGCTCTCTTCATAAGGTGGGTCTTATATTCATTCCTACATTCCAATGGTTTTGATTTAACAAAAGGGTTGGCAATGGGCCAAATCTGGCCCACTGCTTATTTTTGTAAATAAAGTTTCATTAGAACACAGCCACACCCATTTATTTATGTATCACGTAAGGTTACTTTTTGTGCACTGCAACAGAAGAGTTGAGTAGCTGCAACAGAGACTGTACAGTCCGAGAAGCCTAAGTTATTTACCATCTAGCTCTTTAAAGAAAATATTTGCCAATCTCTGATCTAAAAGATTCCTACTTTTCCCATGGGTGGGAATATACTCTCAAAGGTCACACCTGGGTCATGGTTCTCTCCCTGAATCACTTGCTGGGGGCAAGTGACATAGAAACCTCTGAGTAGCCAGCCTTCATCCTGGGACCATTCCTGCAGCTGGGAGCTGGAGCCAGGCAGGGCACCTTGATTGAAAGCCCCACTGAGGCCCCAGTGGGTAAGAGAACAGCACTTCCCCTGAGGAAAAGCAAAGAGCTGTTACCGAAGAAGAGAGGAATGCTAGGCAGGCAAAAGCCAGAGAAACTCATTACAAATAAGTGAGTGAATCAACACAGGTGTCACCCAGGGTTACAGATACAAAGGGCAGACTTGATGCTTTTCAAAAGCATCCAATCCCCCAAAATTCACTTTGATAAAAGTTTTGGGTCAACCAGCAAATGTTGACTTTGGATTCCTGTGATGATGAATTCTAGGGCCTTTCCATTCTTACTTCTGATGATTCTACAGAGGAAAAAGAAAACAGAATTAAAAAACTATTAGTCTGGCCGGACACAGTAGCTTACTCCTGTGATCCTAGCGCTCTGGGAGGCTGAGGCAGGTGGATCCCTTGAGCTCAGGAGTTTGAGACCAGCCTGAGCAAGAGCGAGACCCCCTCTCTACTAAAATAGAAAAAGTTAGCTGAGCATTGTGGCAGGCACCTGTAGTCCTAACTAATCAGGAGGCTGAGGCAAGAGGATTGCTTGAGTCCAAGAGTTTGAGGTTATGGTGAGCTATGAAGATACCATGGCACTCTACCCAGGGGTATAGAGTATGAGTCTATCTCCAAAAAACACTAAATTAAATTAAAACCTATTGTTCCTTCCATTCATGACATCACCAAGGACAGAGGCTGAATTATTCAAACTTCTTAAACCAGAGCTATAACAACCCTTCAGACATGGCTCAGGCCCTCCCTTGGCTCTGGCTAAAGGGCTAGAGATGCATCCTTCTTACCCAGTGGAGTTATGAAACTAGCCAAGTCCAAATAACTTAGACCAGGAATGTGGATACCTGGCAGTGTCATTCTCCCCTCGCTCCATGAGCATGGAAGGCACAGATAATCAATCATAGAGCTCTTTCCCACTGCTCAACACCATGGCTACATGCCCACCACAGGCTGTCGTGGAGCCTATTAAATCTATTTTCTCTCCTGGTTAGCCAGACCCAGACTCTGCAGCTGTCCACAAAGAGAAGCCTACAGTCCTTCCCCTGTTCCAAACGCCTGCCCACCACTTCCTCCATCAACGCCCAGATATGACAGTCCTTTGTTCAAAAACATTCAGTGAAAAACCAAGTGTCTGTCAACCTATGAATGGATTAGAAAATGTGCTCTACAACAGCCAATGGACTTGGATGTTAGCCTTGAAAAGTAAGGGACGCAGATACATGATACAACATGGATGAAACTCACTAACTCAGTGAGATAAGCCAGGCAAACAAGGACGAATACCATAAAATTCATGCATAGGAGGTTCCTAGAAGAGTCAAATTCATAGAGATAGAAAATCAGATAAATGTTACCAGGGGCTGCAGGGAGAGAGAATGTGGAGTTCGTGTTTAATGGGTGCAGAGTTTCACTTGGGGAAGATGGAAAAGTTCTGGAGACAGATGGTGGTGACAGGTGGGTTCTTGTCCCATCCACAAAGAGATTCAGGTTCATTTTGTCCGATGCAGGTGATTGGTGGGCCACACTTGAGAAACACTGTTTTAGAACCTAAGTCAAGGTAAGTCCTAAACTCCATTCTGTGAAAATATTGGCCTGAGACTCGGGTAAACAGCAACTGGCCTAACGAGAAAGTGGTGATATGGGTGTAATATTTCTTTATATTTTACTCCACTTTTTATTTCATGCCCAATTTATTTCTTACTTTGATTTATGAAAATACTATAAATATTGCCATTTTGATGACTTGTTTTTCTACAAATAATATAATTACTAAACTTCTCCAAGTGTTCTCACTTTCCACACCGTTAGCCACAACTGAGCTATTTTGACCTTTCAGGTGATAAGCCCTGAAAAGCTGCCACCTTCCGTATGGTGAGAGCTACGTTATTCGTAGGCATGGTGCATAGGAGATAACTCCCAGCTGTTTGTTGCCCACACACCTAATTAACGTCCATGGACTTTTACCAGATCCCAGCACCGTGCCATGCAAATGTACCCTGAGAAACCAGGTAAGAAGATTAAATAATCCACCAGTTAGAATAGCCAAGCTGAGAATCTGGGAAGCTAAACTAATAATTGTTGATAAAGCAACTGTCCAGTGAGACGTGAAAAAGGAAGAAAGCCTCTCATCCATGAATTAACTGTGAGCCTTCTTATTTCTCATGCCCTGCCTTATCCAAATGCTTAACAACCTCAAGGTCTTTTCTTTGACCATCCCTGAACCAACCATAGTGCATAAGGGAGTGAAATACGCCACCTCCCCAGATCTGAACCAAGTTTTGTCCCTAGGGCTGAAAGGGGGTTGGGGAGGATGGACCAGTTCTCACCCAACCGTAAAGATGAAAGGCAGAGAGAGGGCAGTTCCCCAAAGGAAAATGCCTCGCTATCATGGGAAGTTCAGGGTTAGTCTGAAACCCAGCAGATGCTCTTTTCAGAGGTCTCTGTGCATTCCTAAATCCGGCTGGGTCACCCCCATTGCTCCTAGGGACTATGACTCCATTGTGGCCTCTCCAACCCTATTCTTTATCCCTGCTCACTAATGTTTTGGGACTCTACATCCTGAAATTTGTCCACACCTAGCATGACAGGACAAGGAACTGGGAATTGGCTCCTGGCAATGGAAGAGGCAGACAGCCTCTGCTTGTTCCCATAACAACTGGCCACCTGTGAGAGAGGCCCCTGAGAAAAGATATGGGTCCCTGGAGATCTCTAGCTTGTAGACTTCTGCTGCATGCTGGCATGGCTATTAATTAATATTAGTATCATCTTTCATTGAGATGGGTAGAAATACTAATTGCTCCTTTCTCATAAATCTCTCCACAGTCATACTTATCTTTAGACAAATACCAACCTAAGGACAAATGATGGACGCCCAACATTTAGCGTTCATCTTATTAAATGAATAAGGAAGAAGATTGAAATCTTCAGTGGACCTGCCTGTGCCCAGATGCCCGTCACCATCCTTGCTCTGTTGCTCTCCATCTCTAGCCTCCTCGGAGACACTTCCCTTGTGCCCACCCCACTTCTGTGCTCTCTCACCTGTGAGGCCATGCCACTGTTCCATAGTTGAGGCAGAGAAAACAGAGAAGAAAAGGGGTCAAACTCACAAGCCAAGCCTCGCCACCGCTCTTCCTTAGCTGTGTGACCTTGAGACATTACCAAACCCTCAAAGCTGCCTCAGTTTTATGAGCATAAGTGAAGCCCACCCAAGTATGAAGCAGCAGAGGCTGTTTATACAGAGTTCACTGTAGGGATGGAATCAGCCATCACTGCCTGCATTTGACAGAGATTTGAAGGCAAGGAGAGGAGCGGGAAAGCTCCAGGGCAGAAAAGGGATGGCTTCAGGTGTTCCCCCACTAGTGGCTGGAGGTAGGCTCACACTTTAGAGCAGTAGTTCTCAACCAGTGGGTTGCAACCCTCAGAAACTGTATTAAAGGGCCACGGCATTAGGAAGGTTGAGAACCACTGCTTCAGAGGAACCTGCTGTGTGATTGGTGAGGGATGTGTATTTGACTTTCTCTGATTGGGGCTAAATTGGAAGAAGCAAAAATTAGGGAGTCGGTTTGTTGCCCAAGACTGTACTGGGCCAATTTCTGCCAAGGCTGTGGTTTGGTTCTCCAGGCTGGTGGCTGTAGAGGGCCTGAGCTGGAGTCCTATGATCACAAATGGCCTGGTCATTGTCCACTTATACGTCTAGTCCCTCCATTTCCTTCTTGGTAAAATAGGGATGCACACAGTCCCTACCTCATCAGATTGCAAGGGGAATAATAAGCCATGATATAAAAATCATTTGGCCTTCGTTACATCTGGCACTCACTCATTCATTTAACAAATGTTTTCCAAGCCTGTGTTCTTGGTGATGGCAATACTATGATAGGCAAGCAAGAAAAGTTCCCTGTTCTCATGGTGACAGACAGCCCAGGAGGCAGCAAAGAACAGTAATATAATTTCAGACCGTGATAAATGCTATGAAGGCAATAAAGGGCCTAGTTTATTGAAGGGCGAGGGCAGGTTGTTACTTTGGAAAGCGTGTTCCATATAGAGTGACTCTAATAAACAACAATTTACAGTGCATTTTCAAATAGCTAGAAGAGCAGATTTTTTTTTTTTTTTGACAGAGCCTCTAGCTGTTGCCCTGGGTAGAATGCTATGGCATTACAGCTCACAGCAACCTCCAACTCCTGGGCTCAAGTGATTCTCCTGCCTCTGCCTCCCAAGTAGCTGGGACTACAGGCACCTGCCACAATGCCTGGCTATTTTTTGGTTGCAGTCGTCAATGTCGTTTGGCGGCCCGGGCTGGATTCGAACTTGCCAGCTCACGTGTATGTGGCTGGTGCTTTAGCCGCTTGAGCCACAGGCACTGAACCTAGAAGAACAGATTTCAAATGTTCTCAATGCAAAGAAATGACCAATGTTTGAAGTGAGGAATATGCTAATTACCCTGATTTGATCATTGCACATTGTTTATGTGCAAACAATGAAATATTGCATGGCCCAAATCACAGAGTCTCAAAGCTGCAGATGCTGGTGTCAATGTGGAGAGAAGGGAACACTTTTACACTGCTGGTGGGACTGCAAAGTAATACAACCCTTTTGGAAGGAAGTATGGAGAACCCTTAAAGAATTCAAGCTAGACCTCCCATTTTATCCTGCAATCCCATTACTGGGCATCTACCCAGAAGAAAAAAAAAATCACTTTATCATAAGGACATTTGCACTAGACTGTTTATTGCAGCTCAATTTACAATCACCAAAATGTGGAAACAACTTAAATGCCCACTAATCCAGGAATGGATTAACAAGCTGTAGTATATGTACACCATGGAATACTATTCAGCCATTTTAAAAGATGGAGACTTTGACTTGGGTGGAATTGAAACATTCTTTTGTATTAACTTGGATGGAGTTGAAACACATTCTTCTTAGTAAAGGATCACAAGAATAGAGAAGCAAGAATCCAGTGTACTAAATTCTGATGTGAGGACAATTGTTGACCTAGTACATGATGTGGGGTGGGAGAATGAGGGAGCAGAGAGAGGGAAGGGGGGAGTAGGATTTGTCATCCCAGTGTATGACATACCTCTTGGAGATGGACACAATTTTATAAGAGGGACTTTACCTAACAAATGCAATCAGTGTAACCTGGTTCTCTGTACCCTCAATGAATCCCCAGCAATAAATGTATTTTTTCCTGAGTATGAAAGTTACAAAAAAAAGAAATATTGCACGCACCCCATAACTATGTACAATTAGGTGTCAATTAAAAATAACAATAATTTTTAAAATAAGTAAACAAAAATATGGGAAAAGATAAAAAGAAAGGGTGTTCAGGAAAGGCCTCCCTATAAAGATGAGACCTGGAGGGGAGAGAAGTCTGGACAGAGTAACAGAGTGTGCAGACCCGGGGTGTGACATTATCAAGGAGCATAGCGCAGGCCAGAGTGGCTGGACCAGGGCAAGTGCTGAAGAAAAGTAAGGATGTGACCTCAGAGAAGAAGGTACAAGTTATCAGCTCACAGATAGCCTGGCAGACAAGCTCAGCTGTTCTATATCCTAACTTCCCTGATTGGGTCATTACACATTTTACACATGTACCAATATATCAACTGTACCCTACAAATGCATACAACTGTTATACATCAATTAAAAAGAAACAAAAAGCCACCTGTAATCCTAGCCCTCTGGGAGGCTGAGGCGGTGGATTGCTTGAACTTAGGAGTTAGAGACCAGCCTGAGCTAGTAGAGAGAGACCCCTATCTCTACTACAAATAGAAAAACTAGCCTGGCATTGTGGCAAGTGCCTGTAGTCCCAGCTACTCAGATTGCTGAGGCAAGAGGATCACTTGAGTCCAAAATTTTGAAGTTGCTGTGAGCTGTGATGTCACTATGACAAAATGAGTCTCTATCTCAAAACAAACAAAAAAGGGGGGAAGGTTGAAACAGGGCAGTGACAAGTAACGTGATGGGCATGTCTGGAATTAAGAGATGGTCATGATGGTCTGGGCCAGGGGGAGACTTGGCCTGTGCTAAGGTGCAGCAGAGATGGAGGAGAATCACCCAGACCAGGCTGTGTATTGGAAATGGATAGGACCTGGGGCCAGGGAAGGAAAAGAGAGGAAGCAGACATGGCTCCTGCTCTGGAGCATGGGGAGGAGTCACGGCAGGGCTCTCACTCACCATGTTCACCATCTCAGGGTGAACATGGGGAGAGGGAAAGGAAAAATGGCTGAGGTGGGTTGGAGATATGCTCGCCCTGTCTCAAGGCCCTTTGGAAGATCCATGAAACATACCTTTGTGGTCTGGAGTTCCATAGACTCTTGCTTTTCTGCCCTCTCGCCTCAGATCCTGATGCTGTAATTCGATTCCCAGCTTCTTGGTCCACCTCAGTGCCGCTCACAGCCCCCCTCTCTTTCCTTCCACAGGAGGGAGAGATGGGTTGCAAGGGCCAAACTTTCCTAATTTCCTTCACAGCGGCTCTCAGGTCCTTGGCATACTCTCTTGAAACAAAGACATCACCTCTAGACATGGGGCCCAAGCAGGGAGCTGGCCTTTGATTGGCTGGAGAAAATTGGGCTGTTGTCTGGGTCTCTGGAAATGGGCTGTTGAGGAACATTAGCGAGGGTTGCTTGCTGGTGTCTTGCTGGGCTTCAGAGGCAGAATGAACCAAGCAGGAGGGTTGTGGTCATCAGAAACTCTGCTGGGGGTCTGGGCTGCCTCCAGTCTCTGGAGGCTGGGGATGTGGACAGGGCTGCCAGAGCTTCTAGGAGCTATTTGAGTGTCCTCTCTGGCTGCTTTTCCCAAGAGCCCCACTTTTGGAGCAAAGTGGACAGAGCACTGTGTTCCTAGAAGCTCTGAGAAATGTTTCAGCTGCTCCTTCTGAGGCTTGATCTAGTTCCCTTTGGGGAACCTCCGTTTTCTCATCTGTACGATGGAGATGCTGCTGCTACCCTGTTGATTTTGTTTAAGAACAAAGGGTAGTCTCATACATGAAAGTGTCTCAGAGAGCCCATGGGATGTAACAAGTGCCCCAGAAATATGGTTCCTTGTGTCCTCTATTTTGATGAGACCATTCTTGAAATGGTTTCTTGGCCCTGACACTCAATAAACCCCCAGTCTCTTCCTGGATTCCTCCAGTGGGGAACGCTGTTCCCTTCCCCAGGTTCCAACACCATTCCTCCTGCCCCTCCTGCCCTCCTGCACCTTACCCACCACCTGACAGATGCTTACCAAGGTCCCTCTTGCAACTACAGCTAATGCTGAAGTGTTTCCTACACACCAGGCATTATCCTACATCACCCTCACATCTACCCCATAAGTAAGTGTTACTGACACCCCATTTTAGATAGAAGGAAACAGAGGCTCTGAAAGGCTAAAACACTTCCCCAAGGTTCCCCCTGTTAGCAAATGTCTCCCTGGCCTGTCTGACACCAGCACCCACATGCTCACTGCCATGCCACACCTGGTGACAATGTTCATCTACCACACACTCTGCACAAGTTCATCTTACTTCCTCTCTGGGTATTTATAATTCCAAAGGAGGAATTTCTCTCTTCTCTATCATGCCCATTTCACACGTGAAAATATCAAGGCCCAGCAAGATATAGTAACTTACCCGATACTTACCAAACAGAGGTAGGTCACAAGCGTCCCTCAGTTGATGGATTTTGCCTAAGAGCCCTGGAGGTGAGGAATAAAGACAGCCATGTAGCCTTGCAGCCTTTCCCTTCAACATAACCTCCCCCTTAGCAGGGAACAAAAGTCTAGTCATGCTAGAACCTCGTCGCTGGATGTAAACCTGAAGTTAGAGCCTTATTTCTAGCTCTGGAATTAAATCATTCACCCTTGGGTTTGGGGTGGGAGAATTAACAAACATCAGTTATTTTCCTAAAATGTGTCACGTTTTGTCTGAAGGATAAAGGTGAAGGCGCCTTCTCTGGGTCAGCTGGGAAAACCCCAGAAGGAAAAGAAGAGCTTTGGGGCTGTCAGTTAAATCCCCACTCTGTTCTTTTGCACAAAAGGTCTGGCCCTAGCCCAGGTCTTGAGATGTGTTGGTCCCACGTGCACGGTAAGCGCAATAGTGCCAAGATGTCTGGTACTATGTCAAGAATGGGAGGGCTGGGAGGAAAGCCACGCCTTTGACACAGTGAGACGGCAGTGAGAGCCAATCGAGAAACGCTGGGGTTTCCTCCTGAGCTCACGGGTTACATAACTGGGTGCTCAATCCCAAAAGTCCTCTCAAGAGAACAACGCAGAGCCCTCCCTGTGAGTACAGAGACTAACAGGGACATTCAGTAAAACTCGGGTCCCCTTCCCTCTGCCCACACAGAGCACTCTCTGTGAGTACCCAGACTAGCACAGAGCACTCCCTGTGAGTACCCAGACAAGCACAGAGTACTCCCTGTGAGTACCCAGACTAGCACAGAGTACTCCCTGTGAGTACCCAGACTAGCACAGAGTGCTCCCTGTGAGTACCCAGACTAGCACAGAGTGCTCCCTGTGAGTACCCAGCACAGAGAGCTGCCTGCGAGTACCCAGCACAGAGCACTCCCTGTGAGTATTCAGCACAGAGCACTCCCTGTGAGTACCCAGACTAGCACAGAGTGCTCCCTGTGAGTACCCAGCACAGAGAGCTGCCTGCGAGTACCCAGACTAGCACAGAGTGCTCCCTGTGAGTACCCAGCACAGAGAGCTCCCTGTGAGTACCCAGACTATCACAGAGTGCTCCCTGTGAGTACCCAGCACAGAGTGCTCCTTGTGAGTACCCAGACTATCACAGAGCGCTCCCTGTGAGTACCCAGCACAGAGCGTTCCCTGTGAGTACCCAGCACAGAGCACTCCCTGTGAGTATTCAGCACAGAGCACTCCCTGTGAGTACTCAGACTAACATGGGGCATTCCATAAAGCTCAGGTTCCCTTCCCTCTGCCCACCAGTTGTCTGGTGTCCTGGGGAGATTTACCGTTACTCCACATAGCCAGAGCTGCTGTAGCCTTGATAGCCTTGTTTCTGTGCTGGCCCTGGGGTTCTCTACGTAACCAGAATTACTCAGAGGCCAAATGGAGTCACAGGCAAAGCTTTACTGGGGGTTCATGTCCAACCGTGAGGGAGACAGTGCTGGTTAAGAAGCAACCAGACTGGCTCTGCATGGAGAATTTCTGAAGGGGAGAGAGAGAGAAAGTTTGGCAGCAGCACTGAGATCCTTGCACGGAAAGGCAGCGCCATCCAGCCAGCGCACTTCTTTGCACATTGCGAGTCTCATTAGCAGGTTAAGCCTCCACCGCCAACATGATTTTTAGCATTAAAGTGAGGGTGAAATGTCATCAGCAGGCAACTCTGAGTTTCATCTTGGCAGTAACCAGACTGTGTTGGCTTTGTCTGGGGCTAGCCGATGCCTGCTCCAATGTTGGCCACATCCTGCTAAAGAGAGCCAGACTACCTTCTAGCGAAGCTGGTGTGAGTCATGTCAGAGCTTTTGTTCAGTGCTGTGAAAAGACTTAAGCTGCGGCTCAGGGCTCAGGCAGGCAGCCAGCGTCCACCTCCTGCAGTATCTCAGTCTCTCCTCAGCAGCTCTCCCTACCCACCTCCACCACCCCTCCCTGGGCACCACCCACACCCCAGAGCTGCCTGCTGTCCACCTCCCACTGCACTCATGAGGCTCCCCTGACATTCAGATCTCCGCCTTTCACTCTTTCTAAATCCAGTTCTGCCACCTTCTCCCAAAAGCGGTCAGGGAGGCTCCAAGGCATAGGTTAGAATGTTTTCAGTATGGCCTAATTGTGCCCTGGGGAACCTTGCCCAGAGCCTCATCCCCACTCCCTCACCCACCGCTGAATCTCAACTCCTAAATTTCTTCCAGAGCCTGGAGAGAGGATCCTTCTCCAGCCCCAACATCAGGCAACTCCTGTACATTTTTTTTCCCCCAAGTTCCCAGCCCTTTGTGCTCTCCCAACCTACTTGTGTTGGTTCTGACATGAAAGTGTCCAAGTAGGTTTATAGCTCACCTCTAACTAAGCAGGATCCTTCATGACAGGTGATATCCCCAAACACCCCCATGAGTGAACACCTCCACCTCCAGTGCTATGGCTGGCTGGTGTATTTCTGAAACGATTCCGTGAAGGTTCAGTGGTCAGTATGGTGAGTCCAACAGTGGTGCCAGACAAAAAGTAAACAGACCGCTTATCCTAGAAGTGACCGTGAATCGTGGCAAAAACCAGAAGGCAGGGCCAAAAGGGTTGCATCCGACACTTAGCAACGCAAGGCTCCAGAGAAAAGCAGTCTGAGCTGGAATATTGGGAACAAATCAGGAAATAGAGCACAAGATAAGTTAGGCTAATGGTTCATAGTAAACTTTAAGGGAGTAACTGTCATACCAGCAGGAGAGCTAACCATGCTATTTCTTCCTTACTCTGTCACATCATGTCAGTAGCATGAAATTAGCCAAGGTGGAAATAGTTACACACGGTAATTTGACAAATAGTACAAACCAGACATTACTTTGTTGTTTTTCCAGAAAGCGGAATGTTAAACGTTTGCCAACCTGTGGGCAGCACCTGTGGCTCAAAGGAGTAGGGCACTGGCCCCATATACCAGAGGTGGTGGGTTCAAACCCAGCCCGGGCCCAAAAACTGCAAAACAAACAAACAAACAAACAAACAGAAAACATTTACAGCTCATCACTCACAGAACAGTAGAGGGCACAGACATTATAGTCAGACAGACTGGGAAACCTGCACAAGTTGTTTCACCTTTGTAAGCTTCAACTTTATAATCTGTAAAATGGGCTAAGTCACTTTCAAAGGATTCATTCAGATTAAATGACCTCATTGCACAAAATGCTTGACACAGTATGGCATGTAGAAAACGCTCTCTAATGATTACAATAACCGTGCTCCTAGTGCTATCACTATGGGGCTAGTGTTTCTTACCCTGCCTTCCCCTCCACAGTCATGCCTGACTGGCTTAAAAGAGATATCAGAGGCCAGGTGGTGGCTCACACCTGTGATCCCAGCACTCAGCCAAGGCAGGTGAATCACTTGAGTTCAGGAGTTTCAGACCTAACTGAGCAAAAACAAGACCTCTGTGTCTACTAAAAATAAAAAAACTAGCTGGGTGTTGTAGTGGGTACCTCTAGTCCCAGCCTCACAGGAGGCTGAGGCAGGAGAATCACTTGAGCCCAAGAGTTTGAGGTTGCTGTGAGCTTTGATGCCATATCACTCTACCCCCAGTGACAGAGTGAGACTCTGGCTTGAAAAAAAAAAAAAAGATACTCAGGCACAAAGAGAAGTTGAATATATATAGTTTTTCAGAAGTGCCAAAGTCAAGAAGAAAATTTCTACAACTTCTCATCTTTGCCAACTTACTTTTTGGGTGTTTGTTAAAGAAATGGAATTCAGAAAGCCAAGTCATTCTAGGAGGATTTTTCAATAATTGCCTTTTTTTCTTCAGATGTTCAGAGATGATTTCCTCCACCATCGAGATACAGATAAAAAGAAAGTCGAGTGTTTCGGTGCCAAGCCCAGCCTGCCTCGTGAGCAGAGAGGTTATAACAAGAAGATAGCTGTCTCCAAGAAAAGCTAATCTGTCGTTTTCATGTCCAACCTTTACAAATTGTGCCCGGGTGGCAGAATTTGAATCACTTTCTCTAACAGCCTCCGAAAACAAATGCAAAACCTTTCAAGTTCATTCAAAGTCATTGCAACACTTTCCAGAACTGAATCAATTACCGTAACCTCTGTGGGTGTGTAAAATATGAAATTACCAGCACCCTCACGGAGACACGGAATTGGTAAATTAGCAGAAATTGATTATGGGAGCTTTGGGAGCAGCCCCTGGTGTATTAAATGTCTTGATGACAAACAGCAATATATTATTTGTGAGATTTTGTTTGATGAAATTGTCTCGTCCGCTAATGGTGCTTTGTTCGGTTATCACTGACGTCGCCATCTCACAAACTGACGTGGGGGTTGAGCTTACCATGCTGTGGCTGACGAAAACAAGGCGAGCCAGCTGTTCTGGTAGACCCAGTGCCTATTATGTCTCTCAATCTACATGAGAGTTTACGCTGCCCTCTTGAGCTCATGGTGATTTCTCCTCTCTGGACTTGGATCATACCGGCAGAACAGACTATAATTTAGGCTCTTTGGATATGAAGGAAGTTGTTTTCTCTTCTCATCATCCCCTTCTAATTATCTATCCTTCACTTCCTTACCCCTGTATTATCTTATGGATCCATTTTCTGAGCCAGGTCTATTAAGGGTAGGATCACTGTACCCCCAAATGTCAGTGTCCCCAATGTAGCTTCTCTTCTAGTTCCTGCTTTCTTGGTTGGTGTGTTGATTTGTCTCAAAGCAAGAAGATAAGTTTAAAAGTGTCTTTTCTGGAAATGGAGACAGAAAAACAAAGGAATGGGGACAAAGCTCCCAGCATTCGTAACACTGTGACCTCTTGGGGTGTCTCTCTGCCTCACAACAATGACCCTGCTGTGGGACCCGACCCCTCTGCCAACCCAGACCTCGTGAAAGCACCTGACCCGAGCTGGAAAAATTGGATTCCCTACTGAGAATATGACATTTGGAAGACCAAGATTTAGGAGTTGTGTCATTGGATCTGATGCAGTCTAATGAAAAGCATCACGGGTTCCAGAGCTCACGCCCCAGAGAAGACCTGTTCTTATCTCTATTGATTCTTGGTTTTCCAATACCTTCTGGGGCTCCTTACACTACCACAGTCCTTCCTAGTAAAGCCCGGGCTTGTTTTCACCTAAGTGCTTGCAGATCAAAGAACTGTAACTAAGGCAGTCAAACCAGGCTATGTAACACGACCAGGGCGTCCAGCCCGCATAGGCTTTGCATGTGGTGAGTGGGAGAGTCTGTGCTTTCGAATCAGACCAGGTTTGAATTCCAGCCCATCTGTCTGTTGGTTGAATCATCTAGCGTCAGTTGCCTGGTGTCTCCTGCCTTGATTTCCTCCTCCATAAAATGAGGATAAAACTGCAAACCTCTCAGGCATGTTTTGAGGAGTCAAACAGCCAAGCCCAGCCTGACACATAAGAGGTACTCAGCGATCACTCTCCATGTGGGACGCCCAGACAGGGTCAGGGTTATCCTCCCAGGGTCTCTCTGCAGCCAGGAATGGCCATGGTGACTGCAGGGAGGGGGCTGGAGTACCCTGTATCCACATAATTTGATCCAGAGGTGAAGGCATAGAAATTGGCACCTTACTCATTCCCTAACAGCACCTCCTCTCAAGAAGTCTGGTCCTCTGGGGAATGATAAGACCAACATGGGAGAAATTTGGTGTCATACCCCCAAGTACCCAGATGTCCCTCAGAAAAGGGCACTTGAGCCTCCTTGGAGAAAAAACCAGACACTGTAGGAAGAACTGGGATGGTGGGCCCCACGTCGCTGCATGCACACAAAGCCTTCACACTGTGGCCTCTGAAGCCCCCATCACTCCAGCTGCCACCATACCCTCCAATCCAGCCACACCAAAATAAGACCCACCTGTCCCCCAGGGCACCAGAAAAGCAAATGGACAACACTCTCCTGCCACCAAAACTTTGAACTTTAAACATGGAAGCATGCCAACTAAAAGACAGACACAAAAGGCGACGTGTTGTATAATTCTATTTGTAAAAGGCCAGACTAGACAAATCTATAGAGACAAAGTAGTTTGATGTTGCCTAAGGTAGGGGGTTTGGGAGGAAAGGGGGAGGGGCGGCGGGTGCTAATGGGTATGGAGTTTCTTTGGGGGGTGCTGATGAAAATGTTCTGGAACTATATAGTGATGAGTTTGGCACAACTTTGTGAATATACTAAAAAAAAAAACCAAATTGCACACTTTAAAAGGATTTTATTTTATCACACAAATTATATCTCAATCAAACAAAGTAAAGGAAATTTCTCTGACTGGGGGGGTGAGATGAAGGGAAACAGTGAGAAATGGGAACGGAGAGGAAGAGAAAGCGGAGGGAAGGATGAGCTGGAGGAAGGCACCAAGGAGTTGGCATGAACTCACAGGAAGAGCAAGAGACGCCTGGGGTGGTTGAGACGGAGCAGTCAGGCTGCCTGGGTTTGCGTCCCAGCGGTGCCCCTGCCAGGGTGCAGTGGTAGCAAGTCATTTCATATCTTTTGGTCCCACTCCCTAGAGATAATACAGGCACAATTGGGGGATTATTGGGGGATTTTTGTGAGTATTGAAGCAGATATTACATGTAAAGTGCCTAGCATAGTCCTTGGTACACATTCAGTCCTCAGTAAATATTTTTTAGTATATCCTTAACAGTGGAAGGAAAACTTGGCCGGGTGCAGTGGCTCACACCTATAATCCTAGCACTCTGGCAGGCCAAGGCAGGTGAAAGCTCAGGAGTTCAAAACCAGTCCAAGCAAGAGTAAGACCCAGAATCTACTAAAAATAGAAAAAATAGCCAGGCATCCTGGTAGGCACTTGTAGTCCTGGTTACTTGAGAGGGTGAGGCAGGAGAATTGTGTGAGCCCAGAAGCTTCAGGTTGCTGTGAGCTCTGATGATGCCATGGCGCTCTACCTGGGTTGATAGAGCACGACCCTGTCTCAGGAAAATAAAGGGCCAGGGGGAGGAAAAATTGAGCTTTATTTATTTATTTATTTATTTTGGAATAATGAAGGTTTATTACATGAACCAAGACAGAAGAGAGGAAGGCTTCTTGCCTGTAGCACAGTGGTTACAGCACCAGCCACGTGTGTGAAGGCTGGCGGGTTCAAACCCAGGGCCCTCTGAGCAATGACAACTTCAACAAAACAAAAAAAAGATAGAGTGATGAGGAATTCTTTGCCTTTCTGGGCCTTGATTTTCCTCAGATAGAACTCCAGCTCTTTGCCCTCTAGCACATGGCCATCTGCTTGGCCACACTGGCCTGGTCTTGATGCAATGCATGCAAGCAGCTTGCCCTGCTGGAACTGCTCCTCCAGAATACTGCTTATTTTGGCATTCTTTTTCCTTTCATCATATTTCTTATGAATTTTTTTGAATGTTTTTTGTTTAAAATCTCTTCTTCTGGTGTCAGCTTTGCTTCTTTCTTGCAGCCCAGGGGCAGTGCTTAGTGGGACTCATACCACTGTCGGTATGGTGTGCTGTCAATAAGCACAATGCAGTTCTTC